>JAFIRS010003402.1:0-137569 GCA_018342105.1 Gonioctena quinquepunctata
GAGTTGACTTGACAATATGGAAATGTCACATTACAACAATTACATGTATAGAGTGGTGCAGGTGGTGAGTCATCGCCATTGTTCAATTTAACTCGTTTCACTGAAGGACCTCCTGGCAAGTTTCCCGTTGATGTCGACGAAGATTATCACTACGGGTGAAAGCTCTACCACAATCACACGAATACATTTCAACAACTTGTTTTCAATAGCTCACTGGAGGAGACACTGATTCGAAATACTCTTCTCCTGGAATATTTCAGTGAAATACCCCCACCATACAACAAGTCCGATGCGATGCGCAATCTGTATGGATTTTGAGGAGATTCTCTTGATATTCAACGCACTCATCAATACTCGCAGTTCACTCTTAGCTCTCTCACAGGACAAACGCCCTCCTCGCTTGGAGAGTACAAGGATTCATGAAGGTCATGACTACACAGAATATGTATGCCTACACCACAACTTTAGTCAAGGTCAAACAAACATCGAGATCAAATCTTAAGGTTGCCGAAACAATCCCAACATCAAAACTCAAGGTCAAATCTCAAAGTCAAAACTTAATGTTATGAATCTCAAGGTCAAACTCAAGGTCAAAACTGAAGTCGAATCTCAAAGTCGACGAAACCCCATGTCAAAACTCAATGACAAATCTCAAAGTCAAATCTCAAGGTCAAACACACACACATTGCACACCTGCAACCATTCAAGGTCACACGTGACGTCATAGTGGTGGGGGGAGAGCCAGAACCGGCTTAAATCTCCTACTATCGGTGTTGCCGGCTATGGCACTATCGATTCGATCATAAAAGATGTTCAGTGGATAAAAATAAAGTTAGAAATTGGAAAATGAACACAGGTTTGCAGAGAATAATCGAAGTGGTTGACTTTATTCAGATGAAAACTTAAATATACCCTACTCTGCGATAACCACCTTATACTAGCAAAACAATGTCAAAAAAAATATAGTGCAGTTTGATGTTTGTGATAATGAAAATTTTATGAAGAAAGTTTGAACGTATTATCAGTCTTTTGGGTATGGAATTTTATGATTGTTCAGCCCAAAACAAAATAACCAGTGGTTTAGAACACTTAAAGTTCTTGGTTTTATGTGAAAAGTTGCAGTTAGGTGAGTTCAGTTATTGAATACCTTGTAGATGCGTTTCAGTTGACGTTTCCAATCCTGTGGACGTATTTCTGGGATGTCAATGACAGCTCACCTGCACTCCTTCCAAGGATTTATTTTCTGGACCAGGTAGGTGGAATTTTTATTTTCTATGTGCTTCCTCCGATCAGCCTTTCAAGAAATCTTCCTCGATCGGCAATTTTATATCAGGTTTTCTTATATTATGGGTGAGAGCTTCTTTTCAAATGTAGTACGTGGCTTCACTTTCTCGAACTTTTTTCCATCTTCCTCGAACTTGTTATCCCGTTCCATGGCAACACTCACCAAATTTTTTATTTTCCACAGATTTACGAGTTTGTATCACTTCCTACCGAATTATTTGCTATTCTAATTAATGTTATGATTTTATGAATGATATCTAATTCTAACTCTTACATACTATTTACAGATTCATATAAAATATATTTTTTTCAATTTCTGCCCTTACATTTTATTCTATATCAATACTTTTCCCACACAAACTCTTTCGAATCCCATTGGTGGGTTTTCTAATCATGTGAATTGTCATACAGGATGTTCAAAACTTATCTATACTTTGATCTTGCTTTAAGTCAATATTTTCCATAAATTTCAATTTTGATATGGTTTAATCGTGGATTTTTGTCAAATATCTAGTTGGATATATAATTTTGATATCAGAACTGCTTCAGGAATGTTCTCTTTTTACATATGTATCGACCAAAGCATAGTTTAAGTAGTAAAAGGGTAAAGAAAATTGTAAAACAACATAGCATTAACGATACTAATAAAAATAACTAATAATAATAATGATAATTATACGTTTAATTACTTTGCAACATCCACCAACATAACAATATATATATATATTTGTTATTATATATGACGTTTCGACATTATATATGACGTTTCGACATTATTTATTTTATTCATATGTAATCTACAGAAAATACATTCCATTAATTGATTACAATTTCAAATATCAATGAATTGAGTGAGCTACAAAACCAATAATATTATATAATACACATTATTTTTCCATTATATTAGCATTCTGAGAGTAATATTATCATTATACAATTTTTTTAAATTCAAATGAAGAATGTCTATTTATATAATACACATTATATATAGTTATCAACTGAAGGAGAAGAAAATAATCCAAATTAAATTAATCTAAATTAATTCCGACATTAGTTTGTCATTAGTTTGTAGGGAGGTGCGTTTTTACCTTGATATGCATGTTTTCGTTTCGATTGGTTTGATTTATATGTAATCTTGAATATGCTCAATATCATTTTCACGTAAACGATCTGTGATAACGTAAAAAGATTTCATTTCTGAAAACAGAAGGATTTTTGGATACTATGGTGGGATCTAAATCATTTGTAACTTTGCACAGTCTATAGAGAGGTGCATTTTTGCCAAGATTAGTGTAAGCTTTAGGGAGAACGAATAGAGATGTGGTTCTGTGATTATAATTAGATTGCCAGTAAATTAATTTTCCTAAGAAATACGCGGAATTGATTTCATTATTGAGTAATTTGTACATAAATAGTGCAGAAGCAATTTCTCGCCTGTGCTCAAGTTTGATGAGATTAAATTCTCTCAAAAGAGTCACGTAAGGTATATCAAAGCAGTAAGTTCCTGTTTTTTTAAAGTAGAGATATCTATGGAATTTTTTTTGAATCTTTTCAAGTTCATTTTTGTATTTTTCGTAGTACGGTGACCAGACGATAGAGGCGTATTCCAGAATGCTCCTGACGTAAGTGTTGTATACCATTATCAATGTTTTTATATCCGTGAATCTACAGGAGTTCCTAATTACGAATCCTAATATCTTATACCCTCTATTGATTATTGTATTCACATGATGATTGAAATTGAGTTCTCTATCAAAGTAAACACCTAGGTCTTTCACAACATTTTTATCAGCGAGAATATTATTGTTTATAGTATATTCGAATTGAATTTTTTTTTTCTTGAAAAAGACACTGAAAAACATTTTTCTATATTTAGAGGTAGTCTGTTATTTTCTGACCAGGTTGCTACTGCTTCCAGATCTTCTTGTAGACTATAACAATCATCGATTTGATTAATCTTTCTATATAACTTAAAATCATCTGCGAAAATCAAGCATTCTGATGACCTTATACAGTTTGGCAATGTGTTTATCAAGCATAAAAAGAAAAATGGACCCAAGTTGGAGCCCTGGGGTACACCTGAGCGAGTAATAAATTTTTCCGAGCAACCCCCCTTGAATACCACATATTGTTTGCGGCCCTTTAAATAAGACGCGCATAGTTCTAAAAGTTCAATTGAAAATCCTAGTTTACAGAAATTATTGAGCAAAATGTCGTGGTCGACCTTGTCGAATGCTTTTGAAAAGTCTGTATATATAACATCTAGTTGTCCAGCAAGGTCAACCACTTCATTTGCACTTTGAGAAAATTGAATAAGGTTGGTAACTGTCGATTTTTTTTAATGTGAAACCATGTTGATTATTCGATAAATTAGGCCCGAGGAATTTCACCATTTTCAGATATAAAATTGACTCAAATACCTTGCTGGGTACACAAATTAACGCAATAGGTCTGTAATTCGTTATTTGATTTTTCTCACCATGTTTCAATATGGGGGAGACTTTGCTTAGTTTCCATAATTCTGGATATAACTTGGTATTGATTATAAGGTTGAATACAATTTTTAGGGGCTTTAGGAAAAATTCAGCAGATCCTTTTATTATGAAAGCCGGAATATTATCTGGTCCTAGTGACTTTTTGGGTTCCAAACGTTTTATGGCAGCCAATATTTCTTCATCAGATATGGCTTCTATTCGAAAATTATTCGTGATATTTCGATTGATCTCTAAATTACCCGTGTCATATTTAGCCTCATCAAGAGAATATACACTTTCGAAATAATCTGCGAATGCATTCGCTGTTTCGGTATTATCTGTAGTGGAAGTGCCGTTGTAGATCATTGCGCCACTCACAGTGTCAGAGTTTTTTTTTACAGATTTCACATATTTCCAAAATTGTGAGGGATCTTCTTTTATACAACCTTCCATAGATTCAACATACTCTAAGTGTGCCTTCCTGATATCACGTTTAATTTTGGATCTCAAACTAACAAATATCTGTCTGTAATTATCATTCTTAGTTTTTTTGAATTGTCGCCTGGAATAGTATTTTTTCCTTATATCTGATATTATGTTTCGAGTGAACCAAGGAGGAAATGTTCTTTTTTATACTTAGCTTTGGGAACACACTCATCAAAAATTTCATATACATATTCATAGAAAATACCTAATATAACGTTGACATCTTTACAGTCATTTCATCCCAACTAACCTGACGGAAAAGATTAAACATTTTTTCAAAATCTGCCTTAGCAAAATTATACTGCGAGTTGAATGTTTTGTTATGTTTCGTTTCACTAGGAACTTGTTTAAGTACACAAGAAAGAGCGGGGTGATCTCTGTTTTCTCGAACTACGGGAAAATCGCACCTCTCTACTTCAACTGTTTCGTTAGATAAAACTAAATCAAGAATTCTATTTCTACAGTTTTC
This sequence comes from Gonioctena quinquepunctata, assembly GCA_018342105.1. NCBI lineage: Eukaryota > Metazoa > Arthropoda > Insecta > Coleoptera > Chrysomelidae > Gonioctena > Gonioctena quinquepunctata. The sequence goes on from JAFIRS010003402.1 coordinate 4,714, forward strand.
TGAGGTATTAAATTGTTGCAAACCGAATAGTTCTAGGAACTGAATATATGCCATTTCTACATTAGATAAGTCTTTAATTTCAACAAGTTCTTTAACTCGCGGAATATTGAAATCGCCCATTATTATAATATCTGCATGAAGCTCGAAACGAATTCTCTCTATACTATCAAAAAAACAACTATATGACCGAAATGGAGATCCAGGTGGTATATAGACACAACAAAAATATATTGTATTGTATTTCAAATCAATTTTCACCCACAGATCTTCGATATCTGGCATACTACAAGAAAATGAAATCAACTGACTATCAAAGTCTGATTTGACGGCAACTAGGACTCCCCCACCTGTTTGCTTTCCCGTACTAATAAGATCTCTATCTTTTCTGTGAACTGTATGTCTGCCATCTATAATTTCATGATCGTATACCGATGGGGTAGCCACGTTTCCGTCAAAGCTATGACGTCAAAATCGGAGGTACTTATATTTAGAAAACAATCATTAATTTTAGTGTTCAATCCTTGGACATTTTGATAAAAAAAAAACAATTTCTTCACCTTATAGTTAGTGCACATCATTCAGACCAGTAACAGAATCTATGACAAATACCTTCGAGTTCTCTTCTTGCCTCATTAGAATTTTCCCATTCCTCACCCACAAATACCCAACATTATTCGCCTTTTTGAACTCCCTGCATTTCGCGAACAGCACTTTATTTGCACTGGTCAGCGCCTCATTGATATACACTGGATCTTTAGGAGTGCATTTATTCTTGAATGTTACAGTTGTTCCATGGTTAAATATATCTTGAATTGTCAAAGGGTTCTTGATTTTTCTTGCTTTGATAAAATCTTCTTTTTCCATCCTTGACACAAACCTGAGAAGAATGGTCCTCGGTTCCCCATTTTTTTGCTGTCTGCCAGGTTGTCTATAGCAATAATCGACTTCGTAATTTTCCACTACCGTATCCAATGCTTTTCCAACCTGTTTCACAGTTCTCAAAACATCCTCCCCATCAATTTCTGGAATGCCATATATTTCCAATGTATTCAGCCTGGTATATTGTTCTTGCTTATTGAGAGCGATCTTCATATCACTAACTTCTTTTTCAAGAACGTTACATTTGACTGAGAGCTCTCCAATTTTGTTCAGACATTCGGATATTTTTCCATCGTGGTGTCTCATAAGTTTGTTCGATTCTTCAATTTTTTCGTGGCAATTTTCAATAGAAATAGCCATTTCTTTGTTCGTTTGGGAGATCTTGCGAACTTCCTCCAGAATTTCCCGAAAATATGAGTTCTCATGGTTGGGACAATACCAGTCATCAGCTGATTTTCCAGTGGGTAGACATTCTTGGTGACAACGCATCTTGCAATTTTCTTCCTTGCATCGTAGCGCATTTCTTGTTTTCTGCGAAATGTTCGCTTTGCAAATTATACAAACAGCTGACATTGTTTTGTTTACAGTTCCAGCTGATCGGAGCACTAATAATCGCCTTGACCTTCGTTCTGCCACAAAAAAGGGTCACTGCGTTTTTGTACAGATCTCCTTGGTTTGTCTGTTTTGTTTGAATATCAATTATCCAATAGTTTTGCTTATTTCTCGCCTGTGTTCTAGTTTTTTACTGATTTTGTTAATTGACTCACTTCACTAAAGTTATTACAATACTTGTTGAAAAAAGTCAGACTTCTGCAGTTGTTTTTCACCCAAAGAAACTCAATTATTTACGGAGCGCTTTAAAACACGTCCGTTTCACTTACTGTTTCTACTGTTATCTTCAGGTACATTCTTAAAAATAATGCAAAACATGTAAAGTTAAAAACATAATTTGTTACATAACATCGAACAAATACGATTAAAATTCGAAGAGATGTACAAAACTTCCAATATAATTGTTTTAATCCCGTATTATAATACGCGAATTAAATATCTGCTACCGATTTATTAATATTGTCCATTTTAACACGCATTATCATTTCGAAACAGATTTTGGCCAATGAAAAACGTTCCTTTCATTAAGAAACGAATTTTCGCCCTATAGATGTGGATAATCAAGTGGTATATTTCTAAATATTTGTTTGACATTTAATTTCAATTGACATTCAATCACAACTGGTCAAAAGTACCTATACGTATGCCGAGCAGTGAAGAATTATCTTGTACACCATCAGATTATTTCATGCTTCCATGGAAGCGTGAAGTAGATTTTCGTCGACAAAAATGTATTGAAGACCTAGTGAGTGCTCGTCCTGGGAAAGCATTTTTCTTTATCTCATTCTTAATTGAGACTGTAATGGAAAATCAAATTGTCATTTTCAAATTTTTCTTTTAAGCTAGGCTCCTTTCAAAATATCTATCAGATTTTGTTCAATGTCCAGCGTGGCTTTGGCCACGGAAGTGGTTGTTTTCTGTTGGATATTCACAAGAATTACTTCATTTTCATCGTGGATTTTTCATTTCACAGAAACATATTTCCATTCAATATTCAATTGAGAATGTTCCTCTTTTCAACATGAATACCATACAAGAGGTTACCTTGAATGATGGAAGACAGGTACTAAAGTTCATTTTTGAGTCGCAGATGATTCTACATCTGATTTTATGAACTCCCTGTTCATATTTTCAAACAAATCATTTTTCCTTCAACCCCGGGCTAGCAATTTTTAATTAATTGGGACCATAATCACTAAACTGTCCCGCCATATTGAAACCACATCAAGAATTCTTGAACTTAAGGCTTCTCTACTCCCTGTATCACAGATATGTTCACTCGTCACGTATGTTTATTTTTATATTTGTTGACTGTGCATCGTGGATGAAAACTAGCAGAAGATTCATTCACTTATATCAATATTTCCATCTAAATGATTTCTATTGTTATAATGTTCATTCTTTAGAATTCAATACACAGCTTATTAGTTGATTTCGGTTATCGTTTGATTAAATAGATATTATTCTATAATTTACCATTATTCACAAGGTAGAGATTTGAGTGAAAGGGCGATACTGAAAACCTTCCCTATCATTGGAATTGTAAAAGGCAATAACAATTTTCGAAATAATCCGACAAAGCCACGAAACGTGTGGATTTAATTAGATTATAGTTTCAAAGCTACGTTCAGACTCACGCGCGTTCGAGTGTTTTTGTTCTTGGAAGCACAAGCTTTTCGTTATATATCGAACGCAAAGGGTTTATTTGAGGCGAACAAATCTTTATAGGCTTTCAGAAGTAATCTTACCGCTACTGCTATTGAAATATTTTATGATATATTGAAATAATGATTAAGCCGAGAATTTATGGGTTCTCGAACTTATTTCATGTCAGTTTGAGCAGAGCTTTGTTGAGAATCATGAGCCAGATTTATTGGTTATGAATTTCTACACTGCAGTTTTTCATAGAGTATCCCACAAGAATTGGATCATATTCAGAGACATTTACAAGAGACCAACATGTAACTGAGATTTCAATAAAAAAAACAATTGAAGAAATTTTTCACGGTAATAACTCCAGAACTCCCTTAGAGATTTCAATTTGATCAAGGGTGTGCGAAAGATGAAGTGAACCCGCCCTAACATCAAAACATGTCTATATTCTATATAGATTCGGAAAAAAATCAGGGACCATAGGATTTACAATAGGTTAGAACGGAAGGTATCCGAGCCAGTGGATCACCACAAAATATAACAGATATACGCGATGGATAATCAAGTATTCCACTTGACCACTATGAAGTGTTTTCCCTTCCTACTCGTACCATACTACAAATTACGTTACAGATTTTAGTCGAAATCACAATATCCAAAGTTACGAATGTGAGGTAAGTCCATAACAAATGAAAATTAAAGAATTTCTTGCAATTCCTCAAATGTACACAAAAAAAGAATAGTATTCTCGGGGTCACTCAATAAATTTGTTTATTATTGCATCCGAAAATAGACCAATTCCATCACATTACACCATTGTTCAAATTATTATAATGTGGATGTGATCAGCACTGCCAGAAGTGTGAAGATATCGATGAACCACGTGTTAATCCGATTGATGAAGAGTGTTAATTATTTCGATGGAAAGTACTTTTTATATATGAAGAGACTTTGACGTGTTTTGAATTCTATAACTTTTATTTGACAACTATTTTTTCTTATACAGGATGATTCTCAACAGAGTAAAATCAATCAATATAATAAGTATTTCCCAACATTCTCCCCCTTTTGCAATTTGAACTCTAAAAAACTTGAAACAAAATTGCAAAATATTGAACTCTAACTAATAATTAACTGAAACCGAATCGCTTGGGAACATTTACGGTTCTTTCCAGCCTTGTGACGACTGATTTATTCTCTTCTTTCTTCAAAATCTTCAGATTATCTTCTTTCTTCCCAACAGTTTTTCCTCTTTTCTTTTCTTCATCTCCTTCTGTCTCTCCTGACTTCATCTCTGACTTCTTCGAATACTTGAATCTTATGTTGTTTTCTGTCCCAGAAATCTCTTATGGACGGAATCTTTGGAATGGTCAAAGGATTTCACCATTACGAACTTTCGCCCGGGCAATCCTAGCTATCCCGTCTCTGCCAGGTATTACTTCTATTATTCTTCCTAGAGGCCAGTTCAATCGTTTCACATTGTCCGAAGCAACATAAACAATGTCACCAACGTTCAAGGTGCCAGTTTTTCTGTGACCAGAGTGTACTAATTCTGCCAGGTATTCCTTTCTGAATCGAGTTCTGATGCCATCTCTGATCTTTTGTGAATACCGAAAACGTGATATTATATGGGTTCTATTGATGTTGTCTAGATCAGGGCTTTCGTTAGAAGGTAGGTCTTGTATAAACATTGCGGAACTTAAAGGTATCAAATCTTCGTTTTCAGAAATATAAGTTAGTGGTCTATTATTGATGATGGACTCACACTCACAAAGAATTGTCATCATTCCTTCAAAATTGACCCCAGCTCTTCCCAAATTCCCCCTCAAAAGTTCTTTGATGATCCTAACCAATCATTCATACCATCCTCCCCACCAGGCGGCGGTAGGAGGATTAAATATCCATTTTATCTGTTTTGCTGAGAAATAATTTTCAATTTGATCCCATTCAACATTCTTCAACGAATTAATAGCCCCAACAAAGTTTGTTCCGTTATCGGAATATATGGTAGATACTATTTCTCTTCTCGCGAGAAACCTCCTCAAAGCAAGAAAAAAACTGTCTGTTGAAAGGGAATGTACTAGCTCTAGATGAATTGCCCTATATAAGGCACAGGTGAATAAAACGATCCAAACCTCCTCACCTCCTTTCAGGAACAAGGACTCTGCCAGATCAACACCAGAAATTCCGAAGGCTGCAGCTTGATTCATTCTGTTTTTTGGGAGTGGTGCAATTGGTGTATCTACGGCCTTACTAGTGAATCTCTTACAAATTGTACATTTTGATATGATTTTCTTTATAGTTTGCCTCCCTCTCAAGATCCAAAACGTTTCTCTTGAAATACAAAGAAGTGTTCGAACTCCTGCATGTTGATCGATTTCATGCTGTTCAAATATCAATTTTTCTACCAAAACATATTCCGATGGAAGAATTATTGGGAATTTGAAATTTTGTGGGTCTTCTCCGAAAATCAAGCGTGTTTCTAATCTCAGGATCCCTTCTTCATCCTCAATAAGTTCCAAATTCTTAATTATAGGCTCATTTTCGAAACTTTCATTTCGTAATAATTTCAGGCAAGAATTTTGGGCATATTTAATTTCGTCATACGTTAGCTGTCCCTCTCTTTTCGATAGAAATTTCTACGAAATATTATCATAAAATCTCCAAATCCACGCAATGGTTCTAATGATTTTGGAAAATTTAGAAAAATAGCATAACCTCCTTATGAAATCATTTTCATGTACACATTACTCACTGTTGCCTTTTTTCTTTCTTCCTCCACTGCATTTTCTGCATACTCGAATATTGAATTTGGCCAGCACTCATGACCTTTTCTCAACCATTGCGGGCCTTCCCACCATTTATTTTCTTCTAGAGATTCCCCAGTGCAACCTCGAGAAGCCACATCAGCAGGATTTATATTTCCAGGAACATAATTCCAATGATCTGCATCTGTTACGGAACGTATTTCCTTCACTCTATTATCAACGAATGTTTTCCACGTTCCCACAGTCTTGATCCATGTCGAGGCTATCGTGGAATCAGTCAAAAAAAAAATTTTTCAAAATACTGAGCGCCCGAACTTTCTCAACAGCTTGGCCTAATCTAACTCCAATAACACAAGCTAATTCTAACCTAGGAATCGTGATATTTTTCGGTGCAATTCTCGACTTTGCCTGTAACATTTGTAAATAGAAGATTGTAACGAATTTTTCGTTACTTCCTTATACATAACCAATTTCTCATAATGTTTCCGGTTATCCTTGCGGTCGTACGGGTCAGTAGTCACTGCTCAGATCTCAGATCGACTTTTGACAGTGTGACCGTGACATTTCATTTTCGTGTCGATCGGATTTATCGAGCGCGTGGTTTTTCCAAGTGTTTTCAAATAGAGAAAAACCCGAGAATGGTTTCTTTTAAAAAACAGAGAATTGGTGATTTGTTCGAACCGAAGGAATAATCGATCTCTTTCTTGATTGGAACGTCGAGCTAGGCAGGTGGACTGAGTGAATTGATTTTGGTTTGTACGATCTATAAGTTAAATAAGTTTCACTGCTGGAGTTTAGTTGAGTAATATTATTCTCTTTATCTTTCAATGAATGTTGTAGCTGATTAGCATTTTCTTCTTTTTCCTTATGCTGGTAATATTAGAATTCTTGGATATACCGCATGGTAATTTTTGAAGGTTAAATATAGATATTTCGGCCATTTTGATAAATCATTCATAGTACCTATATATTGTGACTAACGTAACACCTGTTCCGAATATTGGGAACTGATTTTTTTCATTGGAAATCAGTTCTACGCTTTTGCATTTTTTAGGTACCAGTTAATTGGTAATTTCAAATGGACTAGAGCTTACTTACCTCACACGACCAGTGGATTGTTCCAAGGATTCCGATTGAAGTGGAGGGCGTATTCGATTGTTCTGGGACAGTTTGGAGTGACTAATAGGACGGCTCTCTGGTAAGCAATTTTCTTTATTTCATAACTATATGCTTATGAGAGTAATTTTCTTTTCTCATGAGAAAGAATTGCTTACAGAGAGAGTTGTACCTCTGGCCTAACGGTCTCAGAACACTCGATTGGATTCAATATATGCCTCAAGCGTAGAGTTGATTTCTGTTTAATAAATTTCTTATATCTATTACTCCATTCAATTCCCAGTGTAGCTTGTTTGATTTTTGATCGTTGCAGAGTCAATTCACTTCAGTTACTACCTTGTCGCCAAGAGCAGGGAGATTCACAAACATTTTTGAGAATTACCTGTTTATCGATTTGAAAAGGGAATTGCCGCCCTATTTCAAAATTATCTTTATCTAAGAGAGTTGTGCCCACTGAAAGATGTGAGGTTTCCCTCTTCAGTTATCTTCAAAAATTCTTCAATTAAAAGGAATTGTTTCACTTTATCTTTATCTTAGAGAGTTGTGCCCACTGAAAGAAGTGTGGTCTCCCTCTTCGGTTTATCTTTGGAAATTCTTCAATAAAAAGAATTATTTCACTTTATCTTTATCTAAGAGAGTCGTGCTCACTGGAAGACGTGTGTCTCTCTCTTCTTATCTTGGCTGAAGGGTATACTTTTACTCTGAGTATTATCTTGGTTCAGAAACCCTATATTTTTTGTAGCTTACTAGAGTATTTTGGTTATAACGCTATATTTTCCTTTGGCACTTGCTTTAAACTAGAATATTTTTGCACTGAGAGAAATTTAAATATTTTGTTCTGAAACTGTAGATTTTTCTCTGGCAATTTTGAAGTATTTTGCTTTAAAATACTATATTTTTTCTCTGGTAAAATTTCAAGGAAATTTTTATATTTCTTTTGGAATACCTTTCCTCATTAAATTTTTTTACCCTTCTGGTACATAGAATAACCTTATCAAAACTTACTTGTTTCAAAACTTAACTGAATTTGAACATAACGTTTTGGGTGAGGTTTGTTTTGTTTCGTTTTAAATTTTGTTCATTTTTAATATTTTTTTAAATTATTAAAATTAACTTGTGAATTTAACTCCAGAATAGCAGATTGGATTGCTATTTATTATCTTTGTTCTTTCACTGTAACTTTCCAGTCTTTTATATAGACTGAGATTTTTATTGTATGCTATCATTTGCAGCTATCTTTTGACTCCCGATTAAAATTTGAAACATAAAACTTGAGGTTCAAAGGATATCCTCCGTTCTCCCCTTTTTGTACATATTTTGATTTCTATCATCTTCTTCGCATGATATATACCACGGAGGGAACCCATCTACGGAGACGGAAGGACTAGTAGCCTGGGAGGTCTTACAGCACATCAATATCAGCACTGGTCCGTGAAGAGCATCTAAATTCACGCCGATAAGGGGGTCTAACATCAACTATAGAACCACCCACGACCATCTTCATCGTAACCGCTGAAACCAAGTTCCTCCTAGAACCGCTGAGACCAGCTTCAAGAAACTAGCCTTCATCTCTCTCACTCAAGAACTCCGAAGGTATATTCGTGGCACCAACAACTGGAGGAATCATAGTTGTATATGTTCGAGTTTTGATCAGAGTCTAAAATACTGTTTTTTATTTAATGTAATTTTTCAATTCTTTTTAAGAGAAGTTCAATACTCTTCTAATATTTGTTTCAATACTCTTCTAGTATTTGTTAATATTTGTTCATATATCTTGTCTAATCATTTCAATTCCATCTGGAATAAATTTGTTGAGTTGATATATTGCATATTTATTTGCCTTCCCATACAAGCTAGGTAACATTTATTTGATTTTATTTATCTTTGACTTTTGTCTTCAGCAAGTCTGGCGCCCAACTCTTGAACTAGTCAAGTTAATTAATGTATAATTTTTTTAGTGGCCAAATTTGATTAACTAGGAAAAGTCATTAATTGAACCTTACTCACGGCCTAACCGTATCTATCTGAGCAGCCTATCGGCAAAGTGATTTCACCTTCTTAAATTTGAATCATATAATTTAAAATCTGGGGTTCAGAAGTAAGGGGTGTTGCAAGATTCCATCTATTTCCATCCTTATAAAAACACAAGATGCATACGCAACTTTGCTTGCGTCACAGAAAATATGTATCGTGGAATTCTCGACATCTAATTGTTTTCTAAAGCTGAGTGATCTGGGAACTTTACACAGAGAAAGGAACTGAGTCTGTTTTAACCAAGTGTTAAATCGCTTTATCAATATCTCCGGTAATTCACTGTCCCATCCAGTTTTCAACTGCCATGTATCGTGTAATAAAATTTCCGGAATCAAAGTGAATGGGCAGGTAAATCCTATGGGATCAAAAATCCGTTGAGCAACAGATAATAAGCCGCGTCTTGTTTTCGGAATATTCTGTAACTTACTAAATGCACCCAAATCACAAGAAATCATGTCATCTCTTTTGTTCCATAGCATCCCCAATACAGAAATTTCATTTTTCTCAACAAAACTACATAATTCATTATCTTTATTGGTTACCCAATCTCTGAGATTGAAATTACCTGATGACATCAATTCTTTTGAATCTATAACAAATTTCTGTGAATATTGTTCGTTATTGAAACTAGTGATACAGTTATCTACATAAAATGATTCTTTCAATTTTTCAGCTGTATATTTCAGATTATGTGGTGCACGTGACAAATGATAATTTAATGTAGCAGCTAGCAAAAACGGGCTAGGTTTGACTCCAAAAACTACTCGGCAATGTCGATATATTTTTCCCGTCTGTTTTCTGTATGATTGGACCACCGAAAAAATCTCAAGAAATCCCTATCATGAGGAGAAATACTGATTTGGAGGAAGGCCTTTTCAATGTCAGCTGTAACCCCTATCATTCCTAATCTAAATTCCAGTAAGAGAATTGGTATGAGATCACTCAAATTTGGTCCGGTTTGTAAACAATTATTCAAAGAATTTCCATTCTCGTCTTTTGCTGAGGCATCAGAAACTGGACGAATGTTTGTAGTATTGCTCGACTCTTTGAAAACGGCATGATGAGGTGAGTAATGTAATGATTTCTCACCATTACCTTCTTCTCCTCTAATTTCCCCTATGATACCCAATTTTTCCCATTCAGTCAATACCTGTTCATATGCTTCAAATTTCTGGAGATGTAACAGTTTCTTGGTGGTCGAAAGTAGTCGGATTTCCGCTAAATGCTCATTACTCGAGAGTTCTGAATGGTCTGCAATCCATGGAAGATGAATTTCATATCTGGAATTCTCGTTGATTGAAATTCTTTTATTGAAATGTTTTATGGTATCCTCTTCTAGATCATTCTCGGTTTACACGTCGGCTGGATCTTTTATCCCTAGAATATCCCAAGTCCACAAATCTGTTAAGGAACAATTGGTAACACCCAAAAATATCATTTCGTTTTTAAAATTTGTTTGTTGTCCCATCACAGTCCACCCAAGATGTGTTTCGATCGCAAAAAGATGATCGTCTGAATTTTCAAGATTCCCTGTGATGAGTTTGCCAAAAATGTCAGCACCCAACAATAACTCGATATCTCGTGGAGCATTCTGACAATGACCTGGTTAAGAATTATGTTTTTTTGTTTCAAGGGATTGATATAAAATAAAATCTTATAAACGAGGAATGTAATTACAAATTTTTTCTTGTTCGAGAACGGAAAGTTCTATTTTGTTTCTCTAAAGGTTTTGAACAACTATATCGAAAATTCCATGGATTTTGGGAGGTGTTTGTGAACCTCCAAACATAATATTTTCCACGCCACTTTTGACATATCTCAGATCTGTCACACATTTTGATAATATGAACGATCTCTGTGACGCTGAATCTAGTAAAGCGCGTACAACCTTTACGCGTCTTACGAGTATTGCTTGTAATAATGTGTCAGTTCGGAGATTATTTGTTAGAACGTTCTCAGCCTTTTGATTGGTGTCATTAGTATTAGAGTCATTAGTATTGCTCACACACAAGTCAGAGCACATACTTGGGTAATGTGTCTTTGTACAAATCAAACATCCGATGAAAGCCTTACAGTTACGACTTGTATGATTCTTCTTTAAACATGTGAAACGAACCCTCTTACTCATGACTTTGGCTTTTCTTTCTTCGAGTGTTAACTTTTGCGCTTTGAAACACTCCTGACTCGCATGTCATTTGTCACAGAATAAACATATCGGAACATTCTTACCTCTTTTTTGTTGACTCTTCATATTCGCTGAATAAAGTGCGAAAGCTGTATATTATTCTGATCCACCTTGTTCTTGCTCTTTCTTTCGATCAGTAGTTTTCTTTGTCGACTCCTTTCCTATGCCAAAACTGGTTTGAGCAAGATTGATCCTTTCTTCTGACTCTACTTCTCTTCTCAAAAAATCTAGTAACATTGACAGAATATTAGTTTTATTGAAATCACCTTTATCTTCTTCATTCACCCTCTTCAAATTTCCCATGTAGACCAACGGGACTCATGCTACGGAACCTCTCCCAAACTCTCAAAAGTTCATCTGGTAATGCTGACTCTACTAAAGGAAAGAGCATTGCAGCATATTCATCAGTAGTTACCCCAAGAGTTTCTAGTGCTCTCAATTGAGTTTCTAACTTATCATATAAACTGGCCAAAGTCATACCTGTTTTGGTTTTCGTTGCTTGCTTGAGGACGAGATCTAATAACTCCCTGACATAAACCTCTATCAGAAATTCATCCCTGGCAAAACGCGCTTTCAACTGATCAATTGCTTTACCGTAGTTTGATCCAGAAGGAGGAGAGCTCTCGACTAAATCTCCGGCCACAGTACCTGGTTCAGTTGCTTGCAATAAATACTGGAACTTGTCTTCTGTATCTATTTTATCGTCTTGAACTGGCCCCAAAAGCCAATCCAGTTTTTTACATTACCGTCGAATTTCTTCAATTCCAGTCGGGGAAGTCGAAATTTTCTTCTGTTGTCTCCATCCCTATGATATGTAGAACTCTTCTGATCGTCATGCACCGACTTCTCTTTCATAACAATTTCGCATTTTAACCTGTAATTTATAATTTCATCTCTGTAGAATTCAATTTGGTCAAATTCCTGTGTGAGCTCTTCTTCACTTGGACTAGATGAAAACAAATTCTCTCTGATAAATTTATTCGGTGTGAAAATCCTTTCACTCTTGTCTTCCAATTGTCTTAAGCGTGCTAGTACTTGTTCGTTGCCCACTGTCTCTGCTGTAAGTGCTATATCAAAATTTTTACTGCTCTTCATAGAAAGTCTTTCTCTCTTTCTCTCTTACAATTTTCCATCGTCGATATGTCCTGTCACGGTCGCCACAAATGTTAATTATTTCGATGGAAAGTACTTTTTATATATGAAGAGACTTTGACGTGTTTGGAATTCTATAACTTTTATTTGACAACTACTTTTTCTTATACAGGATGATTCTCAACAGAGTGAAATTAATCAATATAATAAGTATTTCCCAACAAAGAGCGTCAAAATGAAGGAATATATGTAAGTATGTGCTGCTGTTGAAGCCAGTAAACTCTGTGCGAGCCGACAGATTACTGACCAGATTAATATTAATGAAAAAACTGTTCGGAATATTTTGGAAAGGAATTGATACCATTGTTAACACACAATTTTATGAATCCATAATGGAAAAACAGAATGACAATTGAATTTCTTTTGAAAACGTATCACTTACAGACGAGTCATCGTTTTTCTCACATATGAAACACAATCCATTCCATGTACGATATTGGCCTCGAAAAAATGAGCATCTGAGTATTCATCTGCGCACTCAATACCCACAAATGTTTGAACAGGAATTTCAGGAGTCTATATCATAGGTCCTTCCTTCATCGAAGGACGGTGTCAAATATCTACAGTTTCTACGAAATCAAATCATTCTGAAAGTTCAGCAACTCTCTCTTAATTTCGGGGATATCTGGTTTCAACAGAACGGTTGTTCGAGTCGCAATGCACGGGTAGTAACACAAGTTCTCTGAACTAAGTTTCCTGATCGTTTAATATCAATGTGGCTTCCCAGATCACCATATTTATCTCCGCTTGATTTCCTTTCGTAAGCATATTTGGAAGGGACCGCTCATCAACACGAATTCGAGAGAGCCAAAAACCTCAGTGAATTAAGGAAACAAATTATCCAACTGTGTGTCAACATAAGGCCAAATTCACTCAGAGATATGAAATCATATCTATTTCACACATTTGTCTATTGAATGTGGTTTATTTGAAATTTATTACATTAGATATGCGGTATATATTTCATAGAACAATGGGGGATGATGAGATTATCTATCCAGTGAATGAGGAATTGTACCCATCACAGAAGAAGTTGAAGATTCAAGACCGAAAACACCAAAACTTCCGAAAGATTTACGATGATGATTATTTTCGAGATTCTTATATTGTCTCCTTATGGCTTTCTTGCTAGATATTGCTTCAGCACTTGCAAACCGAAAAGTATTTGCTTGGTAAGAATTGGATCAAAATTCATTTGCAAAATTTCATCCGAACGTAAAAATCGAGAAATGAATAATAATCACAGAGAAACAAACGAGGCAAGGTGGATGAAAACTTGTGAGAATCTCAGCGTTTTGCGAAAAAACACAATTTCCGAAATAATGAATAAATAAACTGACGAAGAAGTGCACTATCCTCAGAATGAAGTTTAGAAAAAATATTTCTCGGGTGCCTACTTATTATCAGCCAGGAAAAGCTTCGTTCAATTATACACACTAGCTGGTACCCGCGACTTCGTCCGCGTGGAATTTGTATTTTTTCCTGTTTTTTTTTGTGTTGTTCCATCTAGCTTATGCCTGTGGCTTCTCTTTTCCAATTCACTAACCCCTTTTCAACCCTTCAGGGGTAGAATTGTCAAGTTAGGTTGAACACGAATGTTCATGACTGTAACTCAAAAACTAACCGAAACCCCATACAAATTTTTACCCCCTATTTCACCACTTTAGGGGATGAATTTCAATGACCTCAAATAAAAAATTTTATGACCCTAACTTAAAAACATATAACCCCCCATTCCACACCGTCAGGGATTTAATTTTCAAAAACAGAGAAACACATATTTTTTCATTTGTAACACAGACCTCAAATACCAATTTTCATGAGCCTAACCTAAAACTAACGGAACCCTCATACTAACTGCCAATATAATACATACATATTTATTTGAAATAGGAAACCTAATATACATAACTTAGTGAAAAATATTTCTAAAAAAATAGCAGTCATACATTCAAAAATTTAAGGTAACATGTAGATAGATAAATTATAAGATTCTTACAATACAAATATTTGGTTCGGTTATAGATTGCTTATATCGACCAATAAAATAGTGAAATCGTATGATTAAAAATAATAAATGACTGATGACAATGAACTCTACCGATAATAATACTTATACAATCGGAGTTTCTATCACTATTACAGCATTTAATTCTTTTACTTATTTTATATGGCTGGTGCCCGCGACTTCGTCTGCGCAGGATTATTATTTCGAGTAGCTTATATTAGCGTGGCGTAGAAAAGAACTAACATTATGACATCAAAATTATCACATAAATAGATTTTGGGTCGCATTTGAAAAATATAACAGCCTGAAAATATTGAGATGTTACAGTCGCTCTTTATTAACGTAACAATATTGTCAACATAAGAAATACGGTAATTAAGCACTGCAGAGCCCTAATCATAGGCCTATAGGTAGCTACTGCAATATGCTCCTATAAACTATATTTAACGATTTTTTTCCTTCAGCATAAACATGCAGATTTTTCGCTTTGGAAACACGTGAGCAAGCCACATAGAGCTGACCGTGAGAAAAACATGGCGTGCCCAAATGTATGCCTGCTACCTTTAAGGTTTGACCCTGCGATTTGTTGATCGTCATTGAAAATGCGACTTTTAATGGGAACTGTAGGCGTTTAAAATTGAATGGCAAGTTGTTGGGATGCGCGGTATAAGAACATTGTCTTCCTTGGCTTCTCCAGTTAAAATTGTGGCCTTCACAATATGCCTTCCTAGTTCGGTAACTCGCAACCGAGTACCGTTGCATAATCTTGGCGCGTCCAGGTTACGCATTAACAAAACGGGTACGCGCCCGCCAGAATAGCTCGCAGATGGTAGATTTTTTCCTACTTACTTGACATTTATCGTCATATTTTCAGGGCCGGATTAAAAGGTGTGGAGGACCTGGGACAACAAAGGAGTGGAGGCCCCTAATTATTTTTCAAACAATTATTTTTTTTTATTTATTGCGGAACAAATCAAATTATTTTGAGACGAGCATATGTAGGTATAATAAAATACAAGAAATAAATTAAATTACAGCGTAAACGAATGGATTCTTGCGAGCTTTTTTCGACGAAAAATCATTGATGATTTCGGTCAAATCCAGCATCCGGAGAAAATCATTATCAATGCTAACAAGCGATAACTTTGAGAGGCGGCTCTGTCTCATCGTAATTCGCCTATTTTTTTCATTTTGGAAAATGAGCGCTTTCCAGTGCAATGCGACATCATCACATTCTCAGTTGTAATATCACAAGAGAGTGAAAATAATTTGATAGATTTTCGAAAACTTGTTGCCAGGCAATAGACAAGAGAGACCAACTGGCTCGAGTGGCTATTGCCAACAAGTTTGAGAAATAAATCTAGATAATTATTTTCTAATATATCGAACTCTCGTGTGGTATTCTTTAGATTATTTCTTGTTGTTACGATCATAAACACATTTCCTTGCAAAATTATATGATGTACTAAACCGGTTTTGATTCATTTCACACTTCTCATGCGAATTGATGACAGACGTCAAATTAAAAATATAGGTTGTCAGACAATAAAAACAAAATATCTCAAATTATTCCCGGGACAATTTTCTAGGTAGAATATTCCCACTATTGATTGGCCAAAACGTATATGAACTATTTGAATTTAACGTTTCCATTGGTTTCTAGCAATGTCAAAAAATAATCACTGTAATTTCAATGTTTGAGAATGTAGCTCTGAAATTTTGGTTTTCAAGAATTTGATAGTAGAACATCTTAGATTGGTCTTTTTGATGGTCGTTTTTCAGAAGGATTTACATTTGTTGCGGAATGTCATCCTTCTCTTAGACTCACACTTTCAGATTTCGGGGATTTCTCTGTTACAAGCGCGCCACTCAGCGGACACTCGTCAACGCCAATGAATGGGAAAAACAGCTATAGACGGGCAAAGTGTTCGTAGAATCGGCAGAAAAATAGTCAACAGAATTTGAACTTTTGTTCTATTATGGAATGCGCATAGGGCTCTTATAAATAATTTGATGCAAACATATTCATAAATTGAAATATTATTTTCTTTTGCTTATGATTATTGAATTTCATTGTGTATCTAGATCGCTTGTGTCATTCGAAGGATACATCGACAGAAAATCCTTCTTTCAATAAAAAAAAATGTATTTTTTTTTTAATTCAATTGTTCTTGTTTTTACAGCTAATTTCGATACGATATAATATTTTGTATAATAGTATGATGTTTTACTTGGTGATTGTTTCTCGCATATACACATGATTCATCAGATCGAAGATTAATATTAACCATGGATTTTGACAAGAATACGAAACATGTTTTTGAATGTTTAAAACGAAAAATGAGAGGAAAAAGTGGGAGAACTGCTCTTTCGTTGTCAGATTTTTTATATATAATTTTGCATATCCTTCGGTATTTGTGAGGAAATTTTACCTAAAAATTTATATTGTGGAGGCTCCTCTCTTGTGGGGGCCCCGGGGCTGCAGCTCCGTTTGCCCCCCTCTTAATCCGGCTCTGCATATTTTGGACAACACATTATATATTTATAAATTGTAGCCTATTTGTTATTCTGATGTATAAGCTATATTATTGTAGAGTTTCATCAAAATCCATCCAGTAGTTTTTACGTGAAAGAGTAACAAACATCCATCCATCCATCCATACTTACAAACTTTCGCGTTTATAATAGTAGTAGGATTGAACCTCCGGACCCCGTCACTGATTGTTTATTTAACCTTCCCCAAATTTCTCTCCATGATACCATTATGAATAATCTGCGAATCCGAAACTTTTATTTTCTATATCTTGCTACTTCTAAAGACGTTATCGAAATAACATTTCTATTTTACTGAAGTATAGTAAGCCCTCGATGAATGAAATTTACAATGGCTGGACTAAGAATGTTGGTGAAGAAGGAACTATTTTTCGCTATGTGTTCGAATTGGGCTATTCACCGCTCAATTCGTATTTCGTATTTTAATGGGTCTTTCGTTTGAAATAAAAAAGAAGCATGTATTGGCGTATTTCCTTCAATTTTCGATAAAAAAACTCAATATTCGAAAATAATTCAATCTCAATATTTTCAATTAGTACTCTAATCCTTTTTGAGTTCACCTACTGAATTTGAGTTCTCAAAGTGTAACCGTTTCTCGATGCATTCTGAAATAAAAATACACTACATTGAACTCCCACCTTACTTCGGAACAGAACGGAAAATATTCGTGTTTTAAAGGGGTTTACTGGATACATGAAACTGTCCATATTTAGTTATTCTATAGGATGTACATATCTCAAGATTTGCGAGATGGGAAGCCCCGCAAATGGGCAATCTGATGATGAAACTTTCCTATAAATGTAGATATCAATAGGGAAATGACAGAATACCCAACCGAAATCATTCTAATTAAAATGAAATATCATTGAAGATATTTGCAGATTTAGAATGATTATGCCCAGAACTCAGACTAACTTGTATAGGGTTATTTGGAAAAATTGAAAAACTCAAATGTACGAGGAGATTTCATTAATAATATTGGCTTCCGAATAATTTACATTCGGGAACTGAAATTTCGTTGGTGTCGTACAAGATTATTTTTGAAGATATATACTGTATGATAAATACAAATGAGTTCATTTGATGGGTTTGGATTTTTCAGTTTCAATTCGAGTTATAACGAGGTGAGGGGTTACATTGAAAAATTCCAAGAAGGGGTAGTTGGAACTGAAAAGTTTAAATTTGAAAATACAAAATTATCTTATTGAACTTTACCCTCAATATAAGAATCGGTAGGTTTGTTGTTCTTCTTGAATCATAATCGAAAGTCATGTTTGATGAAATTTTAAAATGCGCTGACAACACTGGAATAACTTGGAAATAGAGTCAATATAATTTCCACTGACCATGTATGAATCACTCACCGGAATAAGTTTTCTGAAATGATCTGCATACGAAAACTTTTCAACAAAAAATTAAACCGACGAAAAATCAACTGAAAAGCAAAAAATAAATTAAACCTTCTTAGTCTAAATGATAATTGAGCTCCTAAACTAATGTGGGTAACTGATTTTGAGTCGGCGCCAAACAAACAATTAATGAAAATCATTATCTATGAAAGAAGTAATCAAAACGCAGCCGTGCATCTCGCTGCCATCATTTTACGCCATACCTAATTCAATTGCTAGTTTGTTTGGCGCCGACTCAAAATCAGTTACATTAGTTTAGGATCTCAATTAGCATTTAGACTAAGAAGATTTATTTTATATTTCGCTTTTCAGTTGATTTTTTCGTCGGTTTAATTTTTTGTTAAAAAGTTTTTATTTTTAAATTTTTTGTTGCTGAAATCTACTAATTACTACCTACTTAATTTTTGATTACTTACCTAGCTTACTTCAACTATTAACTATTAAATAATATGATTTTCTATTTTAACTATTAATTGTTATATAATATTAATTATTTTTGAAAGTTCTGGTTAGTTGATTTCATCACTTTGTATATAATTCCATCCTGTCATAGAATGTAATCATTTTGACGGATGTAGGAGGGTCTGTCAATGTCAACTACATATGTGTGCCAAAGTTCACCAGTGAAAAATTAATCATCCCCTATTTTGCTACCCATAGGGGTGGATCATTTCATTCCAAATTGGAATATGATCAACTATAAGGTAAACCCTTTCTAATTAAAAAACAATTATCCAAATCGGAAAACCCACTACAAAGTTATGCCTGATAGAATGGGTTAACGGATCAAAATTCAGAGGGTGAACGATCAATATCCTTCATTTTGCTACCCTCAGGGATGGATTTTGTTGTTCAAATTGAAATGGGACCAACTTCGGAGTCAACCCTATCCAATGAAAGGAAAATCATCGGAATCGAATCGCTCTGTGGAAAGTTGTGCGTGATCATACATTAAAAAAAATAGAAAAATATACGCGTCGGTTAAAAAACCTAATGTATATCACCGCCGGCATAAAACAATTTTTTTTAGGCTACTCGAAAAGTGAGTTTCCTGCGAAAAATTGTTTCAAGTCTCCAAAAAATATGAGCAACAGCTCATTCGATTCGGGATGCAATTCTGAGAAAGACCATTTTTTGCCGACGAAAATTGCAATAAAAAAGGTTCAGTTTTTTGGGAATAACTCGAAAACTATGAGCGATAGCGGAATTCGGAAGAAAGATTCTGAAAGAACAGTAAATTTCCAATGGAAAAATTCCGACTCCCAGGACTTTATCTGGATTATTTATAATTTTAATTTAACGCTGAAAATAGGGTTCCTCGCGACCGCTACGGCATGCGCGCGCCGGCTCTAAAGAGAGTACATCACATAAAATATTTTTTCATAGTATTAAATATCAATTCAGAAATTTTAATGAATCATGGTGTGTTTTTAACACTTGGAAGGACAAGGTCCAGTTGGAAAAAATATTTTTCAACAAGTTAGGCATTTGTTAATCAGTCCTTAGTTTTCGGACCTCAGTTTTCTTAAAAAACGGCATAAATGTTTAAATAATAGCTCTATAAATTTGTCACTCCTTGGAGCTATATGTAGCGGAAGAAATTTAATGGACGTAGCCCTCAAAGAGAATCGTTAACCGTAGACACGTGTTTCGGGCTCTTGGCCCTCATCAGTACGGTGCAGAAGTGTAAGGATGAACAACACTTGGTAAAAAACGACAATTCAACGGAGTCAACAAACAGAAGCCAGCCGCACATTCGTGGATCCGGTTAGCAGACCCTGCATTCCAGGGCAACAACCAACGTCACCACGGGGGCATCTATAGCTACCTGCATGACATCCGAGTCATAAATATATATATATATATATATATATATATAAATATATATATATATATATATATATATATATATATATATATATATATATATATATATATATATATATATATATATATATATATATATATATATATGTATATATATATATATATTAAAAATATATTAAAAATTTAAAAGTTGTTTATTTTGTTTTTTTTTATTTTATATATTTAAATTAAAAATAAAAAAAAATTTTTTTTTTTTTTTTTGCATCAAATGAAGGCATATAATAACATTCGAGAAAAAACTCTCAGGCCATTTGTTTATAAATTGTTTGATTAGTTTAATAGATTTTTTTTTAACATCATGTTGTGTAGATAATATAATGAATTTTAAAACAGAGTTTTTCTTTAAAAAATTTCTTATTGTTTCTTTATATTTCCATATATTTTTTTTTTCAAACATAAAAAAAAAATTTGTTTTTAATTGTTTGTTAAGTTAACAATTTGTTATTAACAAACTCCAAATCTCATGTTTTTTCCCGGAACTACTAGAAATTACAAAAACAACCATATGCAACAAAGTGTAAAAAAAATTATATACCTCAATTTTTGAAAAATCTACAAGGAATGTAAAAAAAAAAATTTCGACACTTTGCAATTTTTAGTAGTTTTGAAATAAAAATATAATGAAATTTGGAATTTGTTTATAACAAATTGTTTACTTAATAAACGAATAAATTTTTAATATTTTCTCATTTCATTTCATTTTTTTTTCTCACGGGTCCTTGTTCTTTCAAGTGTTAAAAACACCATAGTTTATTGAAAAATTTTAATTGATTCTTAATACTATAAAAAAAAAAAAGTTTATGTGGTATCCTCTTTTCAGAAACGGCGCGCGCATGCCATAGCGGTCGCGCGGAGCCCTATTGTCATCTTTGTATTGAAATTATGAATAATGGAATGGGAACTTTCTTATTTTAAATTTCCTCCTCTTTAAGAATTTCGCTATCGCTTATAGTTTTTGAATTATTCCTAAAAAACTAAACAATATTGTTAATAACAATTTCAATTTTCGTCAGCGAAAAAAATCTAAAGAATATCTTTCTCAGAATTCCATCCCGAATCGAATGAGCTATTACTCATAATTTTTGGGGACTTGGAACTATTTTTCGCAGGAAACTCACTCTTGACTAGATTATTGTCTTTGGAATCAATCAATCAATCCTCTACAATTACTAACGTTATTCCCGTAACCACAATATATCATGACCATTCTGGCAACATACAATTTCTAGTAAAAGATTTCCGAGTTTTCACTATTATTCTGAAAATTATCTTTCTCAAGAAGTATATGCTATTTTCACGGGCCGTACTCCAGAGACACAAGGCGACGCTTCCTCTCTCTGGAACAAATTCCAAAGAGTTGTCATAAGTTCTGAACACAAAAAGAAAACCATTCGCAGGTGTTTTTCTCATCTGATGTTGTGAGGTTTTGCTCTTTTGTCCCCCGTTCGCCAGTAGAGAAGTGGAATATCTGGGGAATTTCCTATGTAGTGTATGGTTTTATTGGGATTTCCTCAATATCAAGATAACGAGTAAAAAACACGGAATGACTGTGAGAATGAAAATACATTATGAACCTTGCGAAGTGGAGGGTTGTTTAATAATCAACGGATAGAATGGATAGATAATAATAAATATATGATTGGGGACAACTAAAATAAAGTTTCGATTATAAAATTGGAGAGTATGAGGAAAAATTTCATAGTTCCTCCACAAAACTAACATACCAATACTAACAGGTACAGGATTGAGTTAAAGTTATGAAGATGAATATATTAATTTTTCTTGGATTGAAAAAGACCTGTTTAAATGCGCCTTTGAATTGCAGGAGTAGTCCTTAAATTTTTTATATGTGTCTGTTTGAGGAATTTCGAAAATATCAATACCTGGCAAAGGTTGAAAAAACAGTCTTTTAATATAATTCAAAAACGGTGAGAGCGTGGAAAAAAAACTTCAAAATAAGAATTGAAGAGCTTATCATTTTACAAACAAATTGGTTGAATGACTTCTTCTGCTACTCATAACAATCATAACAATTTGAAAAATTATTAAAGTTTTTTCAATCGAGGTTCTCTACTTTCATATGGATTGCCTAGCATGTGACAACAGTCAATCTTTTTTTAATATATAACTCATCAGTCTTTCTCTTTCTGGAATTGAATATCATTGTATATATATATATATATATATATATATATCAAGTCTTTGGTTTATGCAGCAGGCCAATAAGTGTACTCTTTTACACAGATTCCAAGCTTTCGATAATATTTATTATCATCATCAGGGATGCTGCAAATTAGGAAGACACATATGAATATATAATAAAAAAAAACAAGCCGGTTATAACTTACAGTATAAGTGAGGTTATGCGGCGATGATGTTAAAAATAATTATAATGTTATATAGACAAAACTGGGGCTAAAATATCTCTTAAAACTCACAGGAATCAACCACAATTCACATTACATACGGAAACAATGTATTATTATGTTGAGGCTCAATTGTGTGATTGGATCGTGTTCTTCTTTGAAGATGCTGTCAACTAGACATGTGACTGAATAAATTATCAAATAGACTGACACAACAATACAGAGTGACCCTTTGAAAGCGGACCACCTCTCTAAAACTGTTATTAATTATCCGATTCAGAAGTTTTTTTTCCACTAGATGGAGCATCAATAATCTAGTTGAATGCCATAAATTCGAAATAAAAATAATAATTTCACGGCCTACTGCGAATTTTTTTCAAGGTCAAAAATCTCAAAAACACTAGCGAATTTTTCAATGAAATTTGACGACCCCACTGGATTTGTCATGCTTTCGAATGGGTGTGACTAAAATTTCACGATGAAGTATTTTTTTTCAACAGAAATATGGCATAAGTAAAATTCATATCACTTTATCAAAATATTTCGAATAGTCGTCACATAAATCACAATCTTGTTCAAAATATCGGTTGAAATGCTCTTTCAGGTTGTTAGCAGTCGAGTTTGTAAACAGCAGTTTTCAAAATGGCGTCAAATTATGTTTCTTCCAAACGTAACTCCATAGTATAGGAGATAGTTATGTCCATCAGAACATAATTGGAAGTAGGCCGTGAAATTTTTATTTTTATTTAGAATTTATGGCATCCAACTAGAACTTATGATGCTCTATCTACTGAAAAAAAAACTTCTTAATCGGATAATTAATAACAGTTTTAGAGAGGTGGCCCGCTTTCAAATGGGTCAACTCTAATATATATATATATATATATATATATATATATATATATATATATAATATATTATTATATTCAGAAGTACGTGTTTAATGTTCAAAGAGTTGAAATGAAAATTATAAATTGAAAAAGCACATAAAAATAACAAATGTTCATATTTAGTAATTTATGCTATTTTATTTTACAGTTTTTCTGGAGATTCACCGTTTTTTCTGAAACCTTATATAATATTAGTCGATACCTATATTTGAAATAAACATGTTTTCAACATCATAAGCAATAGGCATAATTTATAAAATTATAGAAATCAAAATTTACTAATATATTTTGTAGCACAAGCAGACAACAAAATGTTAAAATTAGAACATTCTGTATATTAAATTAGATCTGAACACAATAGCCAATGAGATGCCAGGAAAGACCTTGATGCAAAATTATGAATATTGAAAATATGAAAAAACGTCAAAAATGAATTTTTATATATCATGTATATAGTATGTAAGGTATTTAGAAACGATTAGTGAATAAAAACTGTCGAATAAACGAGAATAATGGAAAGTGCAACAAAAAAGTGCGTGTTAAACGAAAATTCGAGAAGAAAACAACGGATGTGTGGTATCAAGGGGAAGGAATCAACAAGCTAGGAGATTGAGAAAAAATAATTTTGGAAGAACGAACTCAAGAAATTTCAATTTGAAAAATTAAGAATATTTCTGTTACAAAAACAGTTAGTCGCCAATACATCACAAGGAAGTTTGTTTCAGTCTGTATGCACTCATCCTGGCCTCTCCAATAACATGTAAGTCAAGGGGTTCGAGGTTTAGGATGATTTCCATTGCAGCTGTTGGAGTGCTATTCATTGCACCCGTGATGCAGAGACAGGCAAGCCTCTGGATTTTCCCAAGGTTGCAACTGCGTTTTAGAAAAACGACCTACCTCACTGAAATGTTCTTCGATCACAAAAAGTTGCCGTAAAAAATTTTTCCCACAGTTTTGGTCTGGATTTTCTTGGCCGGAAAGAAGAGTATACCTACGCACGATGACAACGATACTTCCAGTGGAAATACGAAGAGGAGTAATAAATGAGACCAGTCGAAAAAAATATTCTGTGAAGTATTGTCTGAAAGTAGAAGGTCATATTGTTCATGTCTGTAAGAAGTTTTTGGGCACAATCTGATCAAAGGAAACAACTGTTTTGAATTTGATAAGGATAGAAAGACTACAAGGAGAGGAGGACTTTCAAATATAGCAACAATTAGACAGCGCAAGTTCCCCGAAAGTAACGAAAACCTCAAAACTTTCTTCAGTTCACTTGCTTAAGTTGAATCTCATTACCGCCGCGCCTCATCGGGCAAATTAAATCTTGAGCCGCTTTGGTCACATACTAATGCTTTGTTCGTGTTTTACAAACAGGTGTACTGCACTGAACAGAACATTGAAGGGGTTTCAAAAACTGAATTTTTTGAAACATACCATGCAATGAATTTGAGATTTACAGCCCTAAGAAAGGCCTGTGAGGCTCACAAAACCAAAAATCCAACTGATGAAGAGTATGAACTCCACCAAGTTTCGAAGAAGGAGGCTAGAGCTGAACAAGAAAAGGATAAGGCACTTCCTCACTAGATCTCGAGGCGGTTTCAAATCAACCCTCTCCGCAATAAGACTAAGTTGATAGTACATGACTTCACGTTGTATGACCTGAAGACAACGGACGGATACTACATCTTGTGGAATGAGACTGAGGGAGGTCTTAGAGCAAATGAATTTTCCATTATTACAGTATGTTGTCTAGAAACAGAGGTAATACCCAAATCAGCGTACAGAGAGTCTCAACAAATCATAAAATTTAGTGACGGATGCACGGCACAAAACCGCAATGCAACATTGGCGAATGCCCTCGTGAATGCCCACAAAGTGACCAACATCCAGAAATTCCTCCAGAAAGGTCATACGGAAGTGAACTCTATGCATTCTTGCATAGAGAAGGAGGTGAGAAATTATAAAGTAAACGTTCCTGCTGATTAGGTGCATTTGTGAAAGGCTGCTCGAACAAATCCACTGCCCTTAACCATAACATTCACAAAGATATTGAAAAAACTTTACATACCACGAAAGGATTGGACCAGGAATATTGGTTGGAGATCCCGAAGTGACCGCCTTAAGGGTAATAAAATTTTCGTCAAATATTAAATATAAACTGCGTCACACTTCGCAAATCCTTATATGCACAGAGAAGAAAGATCAAAGCTGAAAAATTCGAACATTTTCAAATTTTGAAACGCAGTCTGCTACCGGATTTTCATTCACTTTATGATAACATCCCCCATCTTTAATAATTAGAGGGCCAAGTTCTCACTTTCACCTTTGATAAAGTTTTTATTTGAAGTGTTTTCACACATTTCACGTTGATATTTCTTGTTAGTATCAGGTTCTTACTATTATTTTCAATAACGTTTCTATTCAAGCTACTGATTTATTCATTGCTTAGCGTTAATAAAAACTCTGGGAAATGTATGTAACTACATTTCACATTTTTGGCAAATGAAGTTACTCTCTTGATTGAGTAATTGAAAAAAAACACTCATATTTATTACTGCACTGGGTCGACATAGATTAGAATTATTTTCTGCTATACTCATTTCAAATTGTTGATACATATTTAAAAAATCCTTTTTACTTTCTTCTAATTTCAATTGCACTCTACTTTGCTTTCTTTCCATATTTTCTTCCACACCTCCTTTTTTTTCTATCATTATTTTTTCATTCTTTTCATGTTTTCTTTCATTCCATCTCCCATCCTTCCTATATTTCATTTCATTCCATCTTCCATTCTTTCCATATTTCCTTTCATACCATCTTCCATTCTTTCCATATTTTCTTTCATTCCATCTTCCATTCTTCCCATAAAATCCATCAATTTTTGAAACTGACTCTCCATTTCTGTTCTTCCACTTTGTGTTTCTTTCCTTCTCACATTACTACTCTCTCCTTGTTCCTGATCGCCCCTTTCTCTACCTTTTGCACCTTCTTCCACACCAACTTTTTTCCCATCTCTCAAATCCATTTTCTCTACACCCATACAACTTTACTATTTCAATATAAGAATTCTGAAATGTCAAATAGAAATATTTTCCCTGTAGAAATATCTGATTTAAAACAAATATTTTGTTTGTCAATTTTCATAAAATTTCCAATTCCCACAATTAATTAGTATACTGGCTTCTAATTGATATATTCGCTCTAATTGATATATTCGCTCCTAATTAATATATTCGCCCCACGTTGGGCCCCATTTTGTTATGATTATGATTTGTATTATTATTTATATGTATAATTATTATTTTATTTTTTAGATATGCTTTTCAAATACTCATCACAACAATAAACTCCGGCCATGACATTCTTACCCTTTTTCAATATACCATTCACCTTTCTTTCATTACTCTTCCTCAGCTCAATCGGTACGCCTATGTAGAGCAGATCATCTCATAATCTCAGGAGGATTGCAGTAGTTGTCTTGCTTGAAGTCAATCTACTGTTTCCTGAAAATATAGCTTGTAATATGATCAAATGATAAATAACGAGCCCAGAAAATAGTTAAATGATTGTTTTTTTTATTCAAATAAATTATCATATATTTCAAATACCTATTCCTGCGATATCTAACTTATGATTAATGTAATTGGAACAATCAAGTTCAAAACATCAAATGCTTGCTCATGCGAAATCAGTGAATATTTAGAGGTTATATTTATACTATGATCATGAGTATGGAAGAAAGATCACCACTGTGAATCGGTGTTATTGAAAAGAACCATAAAAAGTGTCTAGTGCGAAACGTATCACTGTGTTTAGTTTTTGTTGATGAAATACCTTTTGTAAATTCAGTTCGTGCTCTCACGAAAATCCTGGAGTAGATGTTCAATGGCTACTGGGAGTGAAGTTAGCTGATGTTGGCCCCCTTGTTGCTGGTTATGTGCTGTATTGGAAATGTGATCTGATTTGGATTGGAAGTAAGTGGCTCTTTGGTCGAATATTTGCCAGGCAGTTTCTTGATTTGGATTTGAGGTTGATATTGTTGTTACATCTGTTGTCTGCTCATTTGCGAAGATTTTCGACGAGAAAAAATTTTTGTTGCCGCTTCTCTCCAAAATTATTTTTCGAATCCCTATTTATTTCTTTCCCAGGCAACCATCACTTCTTGTTTTCCGGATCTGAATTTCACATTTTGCACACATTCTTGAAACACATTTTCTAATTCTATCATATGATACAATTTTATTTGCAATTTCTATATCTACACCTAACATTATTTATACAGAACTGTTCAAAATTCATGTTCACACATTTTCTGTTCTCAAATCTGTTATTTTCATTATTTCCAATGGAAAATAGTTTGACAAGTCCCTGTAATGTTCCTTGTACTCAAGATTATCATACAGGATGTTCTTGCCGTAGATTATTTTTGTCTATTTAATTCCTAAAGTTTTATTTGTGGATTTTGATTTCCATACTTTTATCGGTTGTGCAAATTAAATGGATTGTTGAAAACATTCTGATAATGAAAAAGCTCCACTGCTGAACTCTTGGATCATCTGCGTTGACTATAAGATGGCCAAATGTTTCAGAGATGCAAAGTACACAGAAAAATTGGAAAAACAATCAAATCAAATCAAATCAAATCAAAATATACTTTAATGTCAAAAGATAAAATCTCGTGGACAAAGCAATACTAAATGAGTTTAGAAGCAACACAGAAAATTCAGGAGAATCAACAAAGGAATGCATTGTATGTTAAAAGAGAAAGATAAAAACACAAATAAATATAAATAGATACACACAAACATATATACATCGTAGGTGAACGAATAGTCATAAGTTAACATAACATTAAAGGAGTAAATGAATAAAGTATATAAATTAATAAGATAGTTTGAACCCATAGTCGTTACAATGTTTTGTAATTCGTAGTGACTATTAGCAGTGGACATATACAATGGTTAAAAAAAGAAATGATTTCATAACAGTATGCCATCCATATCTTTATCAAAGTATTCTTGAACACTATAAAATACCTGGTGAATGAGAACTTGCTTTACAGACTTTCTGAACTGTTCAATTGATTGGATATCTTTAAAATGAGTCGGAAGATGATTATATATTTTAGCTGCATTATAGATCAACGATTTTTTCATCAAATTTGATGATGGAATGGGCAGTCTTAACTTGTCATTTTGGCGGGTGGATCCAACAACAACATCGTAGGATGATTTGTTCTTATGTACCAGGCACACAGTTTCTAGTATAAAGAGGAGAGTGTGAGTAATTTTTGCTCCTTGAACAAGGGTTTACAAGACACTCTAGGCCCAACTTTGCACATATATCTAATGGCGCGCTTTTGAAGAATGAATACTGTATTGAAGTGCTGTTGGTTGCAGTTGCCCTAGAATGATATGCCATACCTTAGATGCGACTCAACTACAGCGTGGTACACAATTTTGGCGGTTACAATACCTAATTCATTCGACACCATTCGTAAAGCATAACATCCCGAAGCTAGTTTTTTGTTCAGTAATTTGATATGGTTATTGAAATTGAGGTTGCTGTCTAAATTGATTCCAAGAAATTTATTGTTTTTTTTATTTGATATAATATTATTACCCAACGGAATGTCTGATAAGTTGCAATTGAATGATATGAGATTGGTTTTGTCTATATTGAGGGATAACAGATTGGAGTTGCACCACTCTCTCACACTGGCAATATCTTGAGCTATCTTGTTGTGAAGATTTGTTTCATTGATATCCTGCCACATGATGGTTGTATCATCCGCAAATATTGTAAACATTCCATTAGATTTGATATAAGCCAGGTCGTTGAAATATAACAAAAACAGTACTGGCCCTAGTACCGAGCCTTGGGGCACACCGTGTCTGACAAAGCCAATGTCTGATGGTGTGTCAGTTCTAACAACTTGGGTTCGTTGACTTAGATATGATTGGATCCAGTTGAGACTTTGATTTCTGATACCATAGTGCTGGAGTTTGCGCAGCAGTATTTCGTGGTTCACACAATCGAAAGCTTGCGATAAGTCACAGAAAACTGCCGCACACACCTTCTTAAAGTTCAACTCAGAGTAAAGTCTTTTCAGCAGATGGAAGATGGCATCCCCTGTACTCTTTTTGTACTGAAAGTCAAATTGCTGAGGGTTTAAGATTTTGTGGTCGGTTATAAAATTCATCAACCTAATTTTAACCAACTTCTCTATGATTTTACCAAGGGTTGGAATGAGCGAGATGGGTCGAAAGTTTGATGGATCTGTGGTGTCACCTCCCTTGTGAAGAGGGTATTCATAGCAGGTATTCATGTAATGTATAAATATCATTAAATAAAATGTTTATTCTTTTTATATTATATATATATATATATATAAATATATGAATATATATATATATATATATATATATATATATATATATATATATATATATTTCTCTTTCCCCTGACCATTAAATTTGACTGCAACCTCAAGGAATATCCTTTCTACTAAGTTTATTTCAAATTCATAGTTATTTTCAACTAGTCCAGTCACGAGACTACCCTTCTTCAACACTATATATATATATATATATATATATATATATATATATATATATATATATATATATATATATATATATATATATATATATATATATATATATATATATATATATATATATATATATATATATTTTAAATGTGCTAATCGAACCCTTTCATTTGGTACCCACCACTGCATCATTGAATTTTTTTTTCTTCAGTTCATGACTTTATGTCCTCTAGAGGGCGCCATACTGGATTAAATGTGACGTCGCATAGCCAATAACTAGCGGATGATCAAGACGCTTCCAACGATACCTTATTTGTCAAGTAGTTTAGAAGTTATGACACATACCATACCGGTCAAAATCATAACCCTCTTTTTTGCTTTGGCGTAGTCGAGTAAAAGTATACAAAATTTCAAGATGATGGAATACAGAAAAATATTTCAATAATAAAAATTAGGGTACTTCCTAAGTAATGTAATGAATAAAACAAATGTATCGATGAATAAAATCATAATATTAGGCATACCGAAATTTTGCTCTTGGTTGAAACGGGACAAGGTAGGAGAAAGCATTTTCCAGCATTAGCAATGACCTATTCACCAAACCAATATGTCAGTTGATTTATCACTTGAACACCATTATGAGCCTAATACTGTTGGGGATAGCCTACAAAATGTTTAGTGTACTTCTTCTAGAAATCCTTTGATCTTATTTTCCTAGCCGTTTCGCGACTAATATCGAAAAGCGCTTTGTAAATTGATTATT
This sequence comes from Gonioctena quinquepunctata, assembly GCA_018342105.1. Taxonomy (NCBI): domain Eukaryota; kingdom Metazoa; phylum Arthropoda; class Insecta; order Coleoptera; family Chrysomelidae; genus Gonioctena; species Gonioctena quinquepunctata. The sequence continues at coordinate 35,542 of JAFIRS010003402.1, forward strand.
GAATTTTTTTTTCATACGATATACAAAATTCTTTACTTCCATTTTGTTCGACGTATACACAGCCTCCCAACCTCCAACCTTCAATATCTAGTAACTGAATTTGGTGGTTCAATATGAAAGTTGTATTTTTCATATTTTTTATGTCATTCAAAATGAGTTAAAGTTAATCATAGCCCTTCAGATTCGAATAGAACTTGAAAATTCACCCAAAGTTACCGAGAACTATTTTAGGATTCTGAAAATGCAATTTTACACGACGTTTCATATACAAATGAAGAATTTGTGTCACTTCCAGGTGAACCAAAAATCCAATAAAATTATGAAATGTGACATTTTATATCTTTCTCAACTATGTAGCGTTTAAATTTGATGTTTAGAAAAACAGGGAAGCGAAGAAGGATGCTAGTGATATTATTACCACTCGGTAATATAATTGAATTAGTGAATTTGAGAATCTCGAATTGTTGGTTTCAATTTGAAACAACTCTCGGCATCGAAAACTACAAATATTCAGTTACCATCATATACTTCATATATTTAGTTCATTTCAAACAAAATCAAAAATAGCTGGAAACCACAAAAGCTCTGTTCATAGGCCGTAAACTCTAACATCAACATTGTTCATAATGATGATTGGGATAAGTACGGAAAAGGAGTTGTTTCTCCACCCTTTGTGAATGAAATGCTATCGCTCTGGCAGCGAGTTATTGCTATTCTACAAGCAGCTGCTCAGCCCTAATGAACCCATGCCCTGTCACGTAAAATGGGAGGCATAATATATGCTAATATCTATTTGCACTTTGTACTCCTTGTGCTTTGTGCTCTCCATCCTGTATCGCCATCTAATTGCTTCTTTAGCGATCGATTTTCATTTCATAAAAGCTTGGAGACATGTTGGGTTGGACTGTTACCAAACACATCTTTTCAGTTGACGAATATTCATTCACAGCCAGGCCACATCAAAAAGCTGAATCATGCAGTTGCGAGAAAGTTTTGTGGAGTTGCCGGAGGTATAGAGGGCCTCTGTTGACATTTTGTAGAATTTGCAGCGGATGGTATTACCGCTGCATTAACATTTTGTCGAGTGAGTAAGTGAAAGAATTTGTCGTGCGTGCGAGGTATTTTGATATATTTTCGAGAACATGGAATTATTGAATCAGATAATAACACACAACTTGATTGATCGTCATATACCCTTATTCGTTTGGATCAAAATAGATGAAAGACAGTGAATTGTTCACATAAGGTGCCATATGTTGTTAAAACTGAAACAAAATCAGAGGATCAACCTGTAAGAATCTATCACCGGTTCAATAGCAGATTTTCATACTCGGGTCCTAAAAGCTTTATTTTTAAGGGTCATAAACAGTTGGGTTGAAGGGAGTTGAACAATCACAGTTTTCAGAAACCTTGTCATCTGGAACGCAGGCTTGCTGTGCAAAAAGTCAAAAACATAAATGATCATTTTCGTAGAATTCTTGACATCTGATAGCCGGTTCTTTAAAGGAATCTTGAAGGATAATAAAAATTACAAGCGGGCCAAATTGGCCCGGCAGGAAACCCATCTGCAGAGATAAAAACCCATTGTAAAACGGTTCGGATTGTTTTCGACACACACCAAATAGAACCTTCGAGATATGGAAATTTTGCTAAGAAATATAGGTTCACTAGCAGAAAGCGGGAAATTGTAACAAGTTTTCATGCAATCATTTGTTCCGTTGGCGAAATAACATGGCATCAATTGGAAAATTATTTGTATTCAGATTAACCGCTCAAATAACGGGAGGCGCCACCTCTCGGATGACGAAGCTCAAGCGGTAGCTCCACCCCTGACTAGGCTCGGGAATTGGTCGACGGAGACATAACAAACTTGTTAACAGTTTTGTAAAAATCCCACCCCATTTGTTAGGTAATCACTCAAGTACAGATACGTTGTAAAATAAGGGATGAAATTATCAAAAGCGGTGAAAATTTGACTTGAGTGGGGGTTCCCAAAGGACTCAGTAGGAGGAATTTGACGTAGTAAATTCTCGCAGAAAAATAGTCAGTTGATATTTTATCGTGGCCCGGGTTGAACTAACTTACCAGAAATTTCATTCAAGTCTATAGTTCCTTTTCTTTTTTCATTTCATTAGTTTCGTATCGAGATAAGTGCTCACGTGCGAGTTAGGGCTTAACTAGTTTTCGTGTGGTTCAATATCATAAATTGTTGGTTGCAGAGTGTTATTCAAGTAACTTAGTTTTGTTCACAAAGTTCACTCAATTTGTTTCTGGTATTAAATTATTTCATCTAGTATCGATTTCCATAGTTTCATTCCATTTCTATACGTTTTTATTTCCTTCACAAAATTAATCTCTCCAATGAAAGCCATCATTAGAATCAGTTTGTTTTCTTGGAGATTTTCGTGATTTGCGTAACAATATGTTCCGATTGCAATATTGTGATAGGTTCTTACAAAAGTTTAATGCCTATAGAAGTCGGATCAAGAAGCCATGCTCTACAAAGTATAGATAATCCAGTCGAATCTTAAGAAAATCGATGACGTGTCCAATCCGAAGAGGTTGTATTCACAAACTATTTGTGACAAATGGATGGCATTATGACCTGACATGTGAAGCTTTTTCGTTCATCACATATTAGCAATTCTTTAATATTCTATTCTAGAAAGGGATAGGCTACTGAGTTATGCGTTTCAAATGAAGATAAACTGTTGTTGAATTGAATTCAATGAACTCAACCCAATAAACTTCATATGACAGGTATATGGGCCAGTCTTTTACAAAGATCGAAGGTAATCCACAGCGTTTTTCTGATTTCATGTTAATCTTGAAACAAACTTTTCCAATAAAAGTTATGAGGCTCATAAAGCAATATTAAATGACATATAGATTGCCAATTTTGGTATGGAAAGGAAAGTTCGAGAATTTATTTTCTTTCAACAACCGTCGTTTCGAAACTACGCAATCGAGTCGGCCCACCTTTGAACACAGAAGTATAAACACATATAATTTTTTTCCCTCCGGTTAAAAATATGGTCCCAAGATTTTGTACAAATTTCGTTATACACACATATTTTACAAATATATGTTTATACTAATGGAATCGTATCAGGGTTGCAGTCAGATATCGTTTTTGTATCAAGCCAGAAACATTAAAAGAATACTTTTTGTTATTTGTCGAGCTTTTGGAAAAACTTTATTCCTTTATCGAGACATCTATGGATAAAATGTTATAATTACAAAAATTATTAAATGGAAACTATGAATTACTTACTAACTTGAGATTAAACAACTAAAAATAGAAAACATACACTTCATTGAGAACAATAACAGAATTTTGAAACATAAACCACAAGTTGGGTGTAAATTTTACTCAGATTATCAATATCAGATTTTTTGTTAAAACAGTTATTTTCTTCATTTATCTAAATTATTTCCAGAAAGGCTCTTTTTTTTTTCGTTTTACGATTACTTGTATGTGAGATAATTCGACTATTTAGTTTCCTCGATGTCTGACCGATGTATGCTCTATGACAATCTGAGCAATCGATTTGGTAAATAACATTAGATTTGTCTTTAATTTTCAGGGGGTCCTTGGTTTTCGTGAAAGGAAGCGAAACAGTTTTCAAGTTTTTTTGGCTATTTTGACATCTATATTTTCAAATGTTTTTATCAATTTGGGAGTTAATTCTTCAATATATGTTGATAATTTGTATACGACGATGTTGTTTCCCTGTTCAGTTCTAGTGTTATGTGGTATCAACTGATTGTTGATTGATGAGTTAGTTGTTTCTCGTCTTACAGGTGACGAACTGAATATTATTTTATTAACTAGATGTTTGGGGTGAGAGTTTTCTATCAAAATGTCGGGTAGTTCAGTGAGTGGCTTTAGAATATGATGGGAATGTGTCTGTCTGGTCACCCTATTTTTTAATGCCCAAATGAGGTTTATTTTCATTTGCTACGAGTGGTGACAGTAAAAACCCCTCCTACACACTAGATATGTCTGTGTTATAGATAGTAATTGTTGATCATTTTTATTCTGTACAGAAACAAGGCGTGGAAAAAAACTCAGTGCTCCCCTTTTAATTTTTCAAATATTAATTTGCATGGAGTCCTCAGTCGATTGAAATCAAGTAACGACACCACTTGATTCTTACCGTAGTATTTTAAATCCCAATTTTTATTTATATATAGGGAAAAACTTGTGTAACTTGTGTTTTATGTTTCAAAATTCCATTATTGTTCTCCATGAAGTGTATGTTTTCTATTTTTAGTACCTGTACCATGTCGAGAATTTACTATTTGATTTGATTTCTATTCCATCTGCCACCCCGACGCTCTATATAGATCGTCTATCTGCATTAATTTAGTCTTCCAACGGTGAAAAAGCATCAAATCGATTCAATAGTTGACGAAAACATTGGAGCACTCAGTCAGTAGGATATTACGGGCTGAAACAAAAATAACGAAATCGATATCGACCAGGCTTTCAGTTAGATCGGAAAACAATGAATAAATCACCTAGGGGGATACTCTCATTATATCAATAAACATATTACAAAAAAACAGATACTGAAGAAACCGTGGTTGGCTAATGGGAATACCAAGAAACGATTACTCTGATATTTCGAATAATTAAACTACGGAATCGTAGTTGGATTCGACTGATTTATTCCCTTTCTTAAGCATTGCAGAAGCCAGAACATTGAATACAGTAGGATTCAAAATACACCCTTCGGATAAAAATATTCTTCAAGACCACTTTGAAAACAGCACCCGAATGATACAAAAAACACAACGGGTTCGGAAACCCGCAATTGCAACAAAATTCTCGCTATATATGACTGGGACCACTAGTCTGGCGGGAACAGCGGCAAAATCGCTCGTTTTAAAGACTGACCAATATTTTTGGTATATCAAAATTGAACTTATGCCGGTCGATTTCTCATGTCATTTCACAAATGGAATGCAAATCTTCGACACCTCCTAGTATAATAGAGTTATTCAAATAAATATTTCACGGTTGGAAGGCCTATTCACGTACTTTGAAATGGATCATCGAAAATTCGGAAAAAAAATATTTTCCGATTCAATAGAACACAATGAAACTTCCTACCCACATGGAGAGTACAATTCAAAGTTTTGAAATCACGATCTATATAAAAAAATCCGATTCGGTCTATTTGGAACTGGTCAATTTAGATAAATTTTGAGTAGATTTTGTAAAGATGCTACCGAACGTGGGCGCCCGAATTAAAATTATTTTGGTTATTTATACATTTATACATTAAATATATATATATATATATATATATATATATATATATATAATAATCTGTCCATTATGCCACAAATTCCTTTTTCATAATTTCTCAGGACAATAATTTTCCACTTTCAATATATATATATATATTAAATATATATATATTAATTATATATATATAAAAAGGGTAGTCTGTGACTGGACTAGTTGAAAATAACTATGAATTTGAAATAAACTTTGTAGAAAGGATATTTGACTGCAACCTCAAGGAATATCTTTTCTACAAAGTTTATTTCAAATTCATAGTTATATATATATATATATATATATATTGATTTCGATGTGTGATCTTGACTGACTCGTTTAGAATACTAATGGAATGGTATTAGGGTTGCAGTCAGATATCGTTCTTGTATCAGGCCAGAAACATTGAAAGAAAAATGTTATCATTACAAAAATTATCAAATGAAAACTATGAAATACTTACTCACTTGGGATTACACGTACTGAAAATAGAAAACATACACTTCATGGAGAACAATAATAAAATTTTGAAACATAAAACACAAGTTACACATGTTTTTTCCTATATATAAATAAAAATTGGGATTCAAAGTACTACGGTCACAATCAACTGTTGTCGTTACTTGATTTCAATCGAATGAGGACTCCATGCAAATTAATATTTGAATAATAAAAAAGGGAGCACTGAGTTTTTTCCTCACCTTGTTTCTGTACAGAATAAAAAAGATCAACAATTACTATCTATAAAACAGACATATCCAGTGTGTAGGAGGGGTTTTTACTGTCACCACCCGTATCAAATGAAAATAAAACCTTATTTGGGCATTAAAAAATAGGGTGACCAGACTTACACATCCCCATAATATTTAAAAGTCACTCACTGAACTACATGACATTTTGATAGAAAACTCTTACCCCAAACATCTAGTTAATAGAATAATATTCAGTTCTTCACCTGTAATCAGTTGGTACCACATAACACTAGGACATAACAGGGAAACAACATCCTTGTTTACAAATAATTATCATATATTGAAGAATTAACTCCTAAATTGATAAATACATTTAAAAATATAGTTGTCAAAATAGCCAAAAAAACTTGAAAACTGTTTCACTTCTTTTCACGAAAACCAAGGACCCCCTGAAAATTAAAGACAAAGCCAATGTTATTTACAAAATTGATTTCTCAGATTGTCATAGAGCCAACTGAATGGTCGAATTATCTCATTTCTTGCTGAGACTAAATTTTCAATAAAATGTAATTTTTTTCAATACGCTGAAAGTCACCCATAGTTCCTCTGACTGATATTCTTTTTCCACCAAAAACTGCGAAATTCTCCAAGAAACATTTTATATTCATTATGTATGAATCTATTCTCGATAATAAATTGGCAATAGCATTTTGAAATCAACGGATACGAGGACCGCATGGCTTTTTCATTACCCATGTTTTTATGCAGTTATGGCAGTATTCACCCGCCACTCCATTGTATTGAGTATTGTTCTAGTGTCTACTAACAAATGTTTTGGGTTATCTGAGGATTTGGTGTGAGATGAATAATATTCGACATTTTGTTTTATTTACGTTAAGATATTTATTTTTAAAAGACTTAGTTTGTGTTCATTTCATTATTATATAAGGTAAAAAAGAGACACATAGAGATCTTCACTGCAATGATGCAAGTTGCAGAAACAATAGGTGTCTATGCAAGAAAGAAGACGTGTTCTTTACGGATGACTCTAATTGAACACTTGTCTGTTCCAATAAAGAAACTGAATATGTGGAAAATAGCGAAAATCTATATAATAAAAATGAATCTCGATTCTTTGCAAGCGCGAAACGTGGGAACTCCTGGACCGATTTGGAAAGTTGCCCGGAAATTGGAAAATTTGGGTGTATAAGAAATTTGGCCTGGTAAAAGACTATCGAATCCTTCATTACCAAACGAGGAAATAGCTCAACTGTCGCCTACCAAGCAGAAGGTCATAGGAACGAATCCCGGTCAGGGTATTTTTTTTTAATTTTATATTAATAACTTGGCTTATTGTATTTTCGAATGTTCGTAATACTCCGAATAATGTTTGTAGGGAGAGAAATGATTTTTAGAAACATTTCTTTGTCCTGGAAAAGTTTTCAAGAATGTATAATCAAATACAATATTTGTTTGTTATTTGTAATAGCCCGAATTAGGTTTCAAGGGAAAGGAAGGTCTCTCTAAAAGTTATTGTATTAAAATATATATATATATATATATATATATATATATATATATATATATATATATATATATATATATATATATATATATATATATATATATATATATATATATTGCTATGTTTTGATATATTTTGAAAAATATAAATTGTTTTTATATAATGAATGAAGCTAATAGTTTTTGCTATTCCTTGTGAGCCAAATTGATATGATATAAATAGATATTTCTGCCCCTGTATTGTATGCTGTAATAATAATCGCCAGCGAACGTCACTGTTCTCTCGTCACGCTACCAACAATTATTATTTTCCTCACCACGGCTAAACTACAGTTGGTACGCCCTTATCTCAAGGTGGCCGGTTCAAAGCAATAGAGCCACTTACCACTGCTGGCTAACTTCAGTTTATTGAATGGTCTTTGATATGTTATTGATCACTGTGAGAAAACAAACAACAAAATATCATAAAGCAATTATCTCCTTTATTCAGGAAGACTTAATAATACCTGGCCTACGAGAAATAACTTATACTAGGGTGAATCAAACACATATTCACGGATAATAATAAATCAGATCATGGATAGATAAACAGAACCTCACTTTTTCCGTGAGAATGAAGTTTTCCGTTATTGTTCAAAATAGAGTGATATAAAGTTCTTCGAATGTGAAATTCGTTATTGGTGAAATAGTTCAGGACCGGAAGAGCACTATTAAAGTTTTATACCTGGTTGGAACTGTTGGTGTTCTAATTATACCCTGAATCAGGATGTCTCCTCTCTCCAATCGCTGTCAGGACTGCAATATCCTGAATCAGGAACTATATAGATGTGGAAATCAGCATTTGGATCCGTGGCTATGTTATCATTAAGGTAATATTGGTTTTGTTTACCAAATGATGGGATTATTCCAATTTTCTTTCAGTAAAATTTTTTCGTGGCATCCGCTTGGAAATTTATTTTCGATCTCCTTAAAGCTTTGTTTTTCTATCGCCTAGATACATCTTTTTCCCCTTGTTTTTTCATTTGAATTTTTGAATTGGTGCACTAAATTGTCACTTTTCACTGTTTATATTTATATTGCATAATTTATATATACAATTTTTTTTCCACTCTTATCATTATTTACAAATTTCAAAAATTAATACTTCTGATACCATCTCATTGCTACTCTCTCACAATTTCCAATTTTACACCTGACCATCTATTCCCTGATTGGCTATTTTTATAAAGACATCTGCTGTTCTATCATTGGCTACTTTTTGTTAGCTACAGTTTCATATACTGTATGTTTCAAATTTATAAATGTGTTGATTACTGTTTATTCCTGGAAATTTTGTAAATTTAGACTTTTTATTGTCTTTTGAACAATTATGAGTTATAATAATTTTGACAGTGTATGAAATTGATTGTTTTATAGTATTTTGACATTTTTATCTATCCATATTCTACCTAGGCTCACAATATACATAGAATTTCAAAAGTTATTCACAAACAAACTCTTGAAACCATCTAGTAATTATTCTTTTTGTGGGTTTTTCGTCTTGTAAAATTTACAACTGGCATAACATAACATAACAATATATATATATATATATATATATATGAAAGAGAGTAATATCGAGGGGACTGTTAAAAACAAATTGGAAGGAATTTAATGGACATAGCCCTCAGAGAAAAGTGCTAACCGTAGACACGTGTTTCGGGCTCTCGGCCCTCGTCAGTACGGTGGAGAAGTGCAAGGATGAACAACACTTGGTAGAAAACGACAAATCAACGGAGTCAACAACAGAAGCCAGCCGCTCATTTGTGATTTCGGTCAGCAGACCCTGAATTCCAGGGCAACAACCAACGTCACCACGGAGGCAGCTATAGCTACCTGCATGACATCCGAGTCCAGGAATATAAATATGAAAGAGAGTAATATCGAGGGGACTGTTAAAAACAAATTGAAAGGAATTTAATGGACATAGCCCTCAGAGAAAAGTGCTAACCGTAGACGTATATATATACGTATATATATATATAGATATATATATATATATATATATATATATATATGCATATATGTATATCTATATGCATATATGTATATCTAGAGTGGTAAGGGGTAGTCGAGTTCACTTATTGCGGTTTCTTCTAGATTTTTCATGACTAAAAGTCAGCCACAATAGCTCAAAAACATTCTCTAGCTATTTTTCAAAATTTAAACAAAAAATCCCCCAAAATAAAAAAACACACATAGTCTATGAAATTCCATGCAACGACCCAACATGCAACAACGTATATATCGGACAAACATCCCAATAATTAGAAAACAGTATAAAATCCCATAAATTTGCTAAATCCGCATCCACAGCTCTGAACACACATAAACAAAATACAAATCATGATTTTAATTACACAATTCAACACTAAAAAAAGAGAATGTATTGAAATGATTCATATAGGAAAAACCGACAGCATAATCAACCGCACTGACATCATAAAGTTGAACAAATATATCATAATATAATTTAATCACTGCGCACAACTATTCCGCCATATTTCCAAAAATTAACGTACATCGACCCTCGGTAAAGCTAGCGAAACCCACACCAACTAAACATTAGAACCGAACCCTGTACCAATTTCCAAACTGAACGCAAAAGCCGTCGTCAATAAATATCACTCCAATGTCATTCAGTAGTGGAACAACATTGTTAAAAACCAACACGTGAGTGGAATGATAACAAATTCTTTTCACAACGAACTATTTATTATTTGTGCTCACCATGAAGAAGAGGAAGAAATTTCAAAATGATTGTCCAGATATTTTTTCACGTATTTCTAAACTTTTCACTTCAAACGAACAATATTTTTGTAGCAAAAAAAACCGTAAAGAAGACTGCGGTCGCAAACGAAACGTCGGCAAAATAAAATGTACTAATTCCGAAGAATCCCATCGATGAATGAACCTAACTCCCAAGTATCAACAATCCTCATAAATACGTCAGGTTCAAGAAATTCTTCACACTTTTTATATATATATATATATATATATATATATATATATATATATATATATATATATATATATATATATATATATATATATATATATATATATATATATATATGTATACGGAAAGTATTCATTTACAAGAGATCTGAAGACATTTAATTTTAATTTTATTCGAGTCAGGTTATATAGACTTGTTGGGAAAAATATTTAGATATGGAATCAAAGTATGTTTTTTTTATATAACTAGTTGACCCGACGGACGTCTTGTCCAAATTACTATATTCCCTGAAAAAATTTTCTGAAAACGCTCGCCCGCGTAAAATGTCTTTTTTTCCGATATTTTGCTTTGTGTTGTTCCATCTAGGTTACCCCTCTGACTCTGCCAGCTTTCCGTTATCCCGTTTATCCCTTTTCCCGTTTTTCTGTTATCTCCTTATCCCGTTTTCCCGTCATCCCGTTATTCCGTTTTCCCGTTATCGTGTTTTCCCCTTATCCCGTTTTGACACATGTCACGTGATAGCTAGTAAGGCGGCAAATTGAAAAAAACACGCTATGAAAAGGCGAAAAGTTATCCTGTTTTAAGATTTTCCCGTTATCCGATTATCCCGTTATTCTGTCATCATGTTTCCTTATATATTTTTTGTTTTTGTTTCCATATATATACAGTGTCCGCCAAAAAGTATGTACCATATGGGAAAAAAGTTTATTATTGGAGTATTGGAATAAATAAATAAATAAATGAATTACCTGAAAATCTATTTTGACATATTGCACGTGATCGCTAGTATGGCGGCAAATTGAAAAAAATTGCTATGGAAAAGTAGGGTAAAATGGCAAGATATCAAAAAAAGTTAGTTGAAAAAGTTACTTAGAATTCAATTTTATGCAAATAAACAAAGTTTCAAGAGATAATTCGAACAAAAATTTTTTTTTTTTAATATTTTTCCATCAATTTAAAAATATCAAATTTTTTTCTTACGGCTAGCTTGACTCACTGAAACATTTGCATTTCAATGATAATGACAGAACTTTCCTCACCAGAGGGCATTATATTTAAAAAATAGGATTTTGTCAGAACCCTTGCTGTTACATCGGTTCTTAGGTATAGTTATATCAGAATTCCACGACAATTGTGATGACATGACACTCCAAAAACATGATGTTTTCCAGATTATAATCAAGTTCCGATGATAATCGTGGATGAGCGTTTCACTCCGCATATAAACATGTAAATTATAAGTCTCTTAAATTTGACTCACTAGTTCATTCTGAATATTTTCACAATTTTTTTGGCAAATATGAACATCGAAAATAAACCATACTGAAATGAAATCAGGTTCATTCAGTGATCTACACCGGTGTCCGTGAACATATTCCTCAATTATGTCACAAAATTCACTTTCAAAAATACTATTTCGTGTGCTTTTCAAACAAATACCTGAAAGTTTGTACATGTCCGATTACCTAAAAATCAATTTTGACACATGTCACGTGATCGCTAGTATGGCGGCAAATTGAAAAAAATGCTATAAAAAGGCGAAAAGTGGGGTAAGATGGCAAGATATCAATAAAGTTATTTGAAAAAGTTGCTTGAAATTCAATTTTATGCACATAAACGAAGTTTCAAGAGATAATTCAAGAAAATTGGAAATATCTATTTTTTTGAATATTTGCCCATCTATTTATAAATATCAAATTTGTTTCTTATGAATAGCTTGACTATACTGAAACATTCGTATTTCAATGATAATGACAGAACTCTCTCATTTTTTCCTCACCAGAGGGCACTATATTTAAAAAATAGGATTTTGTCAGAACCCTTGCTGTTACATCGGTTTGTATCTAACAGTTATATCAGAATTCCACGACCATTGTGATGACATGACACTTCAAAAACATCGGATTTTCTAGATAATCAATTTTCGATGATAATCGTGCATGAACATTTCACTTCGAACATAAACTGGAAAACTATTTAATTTATCACACTATTAATCTAAAATAGAAATTCTGAATAGGTTTATAGTTTTTTCAGCATTGATTGATGGCTAATTATTGGTGTTAGATATAAATGTATAACTCAATTCAAAACGATGAGATGTGTTCCTGAAAAGACATTCTGCAGAACAGGTTTTTTTATTCAATCAAGTAATTCAAATATTCTATAAACGAAACAACAAATTTTCAACTATTTCTATATAATAACAATTTATATCTCAATATGCCTTCCTTCTTTTTTTATACATAAAATCGTTTTATAGTATATCTCTTTTCAAACGTTCAACAAAAAATTTGGAGAAATTTCTGTTACACAATGACGGATAGTTTCTTCCAAGTTCTCAATATTTCGAAAAGGTCTGAATTTGTAGACAGTATTTTTTAAATAGCCCCACAAGAAAAAGTCACATGGGGTCAGGTCAGGTGGACGTGGCGGCCAAGGAATTTCTGAAAACCTACCTATCCACTTTCCAGGAAAAGTGGTGTCCAGCCAATTCCTTATTGCCAAAGTACTATGGATGGGAGCCCCATCCTGTTGGAAATACATTTTTCGCCTTTTTATAACGTAAAATTGTCTAATTCATTGTGGAAATCGATCCTCAAAAAATCCAAGTACGTTTCAGCATTCAAATTCCGACGGAAGAAAAATGGTCCAATGATTCTGTCATTAAAAATCCCGCACCAAACATTCACTTCAAATGAATATTGATCACGGGCTTCTACTGTAATTTGAAGTGAACGTTGACTCATCACTAAATAAAATAAATTCCGTAAATGATATATTTTCTTCAATTTGTCCCTGCAGCCAGAAGGAAAAATACAAGCGTGGATCGTAGTCTCTATCCTTAAGCGTGTGAATAAATTTTGGTTTATAAGGCTTGAATTTGTTTTTTTTTTGAGATATCTTCGGATAGAAGTTGAAGATAAACCCAAATTCCCAGACAATTTACTAATTGATGTTCTTGGATTTTCAACTACACTCCGTATAACTTCAAACTCTGTTTCCTCAGCAGTAACCCAGTGCCTATGTTGTTTTCCGAATAAGTTTTCCACGTACCCAGTATTTCTTAACTTGGAAACAATTTTTCCAACGGTTACATGTGAAATTATTTTATTGGTATGCCTCTCGTTGAAAATCGCTGCGGCTTCTCTATAGCTTTTGTAATTTTCTCTCACAATCAAAACAATTTCGATCTTTTCTTGCTGACTTAACTTCGACATAATCAACCTAAGACTTGCTGGTATTATCAACGTCACTTTGTATAAATATGGAGTTCTTACTTAGACTTCTGTTGCAATAACTTTACGTATTTTCTGTCAAATGAAATCCATGGCTATCTTGTGGAATATGAGCGAAATTTTGATGCAATAATTAAACACTGACTATTTTCAAGAGATCAAAATTCATGTTCTGGTGCATTTCATACGTAAGAAAGCATGTTTGGTGTACTACATTTTGATTTTGTGGAGAAGAAGGAATTTTACTATGCCCTTCTATTATAGAATCCTGTGATAAATAAGTAGTAGTAGTGGTATTTGTTTGAAAAGCACACGAAATAGTATTTAGGAAAGTGAATTTTGTGACATAATTGAGGAATATGTTCGCGGACACCGATGTGGATAACTGGGTAAACCTGATTCCATTCCAGTATAGTTTATTTTCGATGTTTATATTTGCCAAAAAAATTGTGAAAATATTCAGAATGAAATAGTGAGTCAAATTTAAGAGACTTATAATTTACATGTTTATGTGCGGAGTGAAACGCTCATCTACGATTATCATCGGAACTTGATTATAATCTGGAAAACACCATGTTTTTGGAGTGTCATGTCATCACAATTGTCGTGGAATTCTGATATAACTATACCTAAGAACCGATGTAACAGCAAGGGTTCTGACAAAATCCTATTTTTTAAATATAGTGCCCTCTGGTGAGGAGAAAATGAGGAAGTTCTGTCATTATCATTGAAATGCAAATGTTTCAGAGAGTCAAGCTAGTCATAAGAAAAAAATTTGATATTTTTAAATAGATGGAAAAATATTTTAAAAAATAGCTATTTCCAATTTTTTTCGAATTATCTTTCGAAACTTCGTTCATTTGCATAAAATAGAATTCTAAGTAACTTTTTCAAATAACTTTTTTTGATATCTTGCCATTTTACCCCACTTTTTCATAGCCATTTTTTTCAATTTGCCGCCATACCAGCGATCACGTGAAATGTGTCAAAATCAATTCTCAGGTAATCGGACATGCACAAACTTTTCCCCAGAATATTTATTCCAATACTCCAATAATAAACTTTTTTCCCATTTGGTACATACTTTTTGGCGGACACTGTATATATATATATGGAAACAAAAAAAAATATATAAGGAAACAGGATGACAGAATAACGGGATAATCGGTAACGGGAAAATTTAAAAAACGGATAACTTTTCGCCTTTTCATAACGTTTTTTTTTTCAATTTGCCGCCATACTAGCGATCACGTGACATGTGTCAAAACGGGATAAGGGGAAAACACGATAACGGGAAAACGGAATAACGGGATGACGAGAAAACGGGATAAGGAGATAACAGAAAAACGGGAAAAAGGATAAACGGGATAAAGGAAAGCAGGCAGAGTCAGAGGGGTAACCTAGATGGAACAACACAAAGCAAAATATCGGAAAAAAAGACATTTTACGCGGGCGAGCGTTTTCAGAAAATTTTTTCAGGGAATATAGTAATTTGGACAAGACGTCCGTCGGGTCAACTAGTTATATAAAAAAAACATACCTTGATTTCATCTCTAAATATTTCCCCCAACAAGTCTATATAACCTGACTCGAATAAAATTAAAATTAAATGTCTTCAGATCTCTTGTAAATGAATACTTTCCGTAACAACACCGTGTAAATACATAATGAATATTATGTCGCTACACTTCAATGCAATCAATCTTCTTCTACGACTATTTTCGAACCTTAACGTAAGAACTGTGAGTCTTGTGTTTTACTTGACGACGGGCAACAGTCGGCTACGAATATTAGGCCAGTGGATATAGACAATCAATTGAAATTGATTCCAAAAGTTTTCATACTTCAATGGTATGTTAGTGCCTCAATGAAAACAAACTAAAAATTTTGCAAAAGTCTGCGATGAACAGAACATTGTTTTAATTGCAAAAAACGTTTTCATGCTTTATTATTGCACTGAAAATTGCAAAAGTTCTGCAAACTAGGCATACCTATAGTAATGGTGTTTTATAACATGCATTGAGTTTGCAACCTTGTAAAAGTTACGGAACTTTGTTTTTTGTCATTTGTTTGTGTTTTTCATTGCAATTTGTATAAAAAATAACAAAAGTTCTGCAAATTGAATAAGTAAACGGAAAAAAAGTTTAAAATATTCACGTACATTTGCAACCATTTCTAAAAAACGCATCATTTATTCATTAAACTTTTCTATCGACGCTCCCATTTTCATTCCACACAAGCATTGGAATAATTACAAAATTTCTTTATTGTGGTTATGAATAAAGAGAATATCAGTCTTAGTGGATATGTAACTTTGCAACCTCATACGATAAACGGAACCTATTTATCCACCAATATATTTTTTGGCATTTTTACAATTTTTGAAATAATTGCAGAAGTTATGCAAATGGCAATTGAAACGGAACATTCGTTCAACGGAACATTTTTTTTGTACAATTGATTTGTTTTTTTTTATAACTTGGCCATAAATTGCAAACATTGTGCAAATAGGTTTGAGATATATATATTAGACCTATATATCTACAGTGGTCCAGTTAAATACTTGATTATCCATCGCGTATATGTGTTATATTTTGTACTGGTTGATTAAAATTGCATCCGAAAAATAATACCATTAAAAAATTTGAAACTAATTATTGATTTCGGAAGGAATCACTGTTTTCGATTGATCAGCGAAATAAATTTAATCTAATATTTTCGAATGCAATAATCGGAAGAATACAAAATTTTGATAAATTCTTCTAAAAGACTATTGGAAGACATTAATTTTTTATCGCATTAGAAATGGCATGCAATCATTCTTCATTTAAAATTTTCACTTGTCACAAGATGACTTTATAGCAATCGACGAAATTTTAAAATGAATAATCGATGCTCTACGGAAGGAGGGATATCGAAACGTTATCGATTGTATATCTCGCAAGACATGATTTTCATTATCAAACAGAAATGTTGCTGAAAAATAAAAATTTGTGAAATCGATATTACATCTGAAATGTTATTTTTACAGGTATGTATTTCTTGAATTGAATAAAATTATAATTCACCTTTCCACTCGACTTTTTTACTCCAATTATGGTTTCACAAGAAAAATTCTATCAAATCCGAATGGAGTACTGGAATGTAATCGACACGTAAGAATCATTTTCTTGATTTATATTTTTTTTGAATGAAGAAGAAAAAACCTGTTGGTAGGCAATTCTATTTCAGGTGTACCTCCAGGACTATAAGATGAATGTGCATTGTTTTGGTTGAATAGTTGTCTGTCGTAAAAATACAATTGTCAGTCTTCTATTATTCTGGTTATAAATCATGTTACTAAACTGCTGTGCATTCATTATTCTATAACAGAACACTGTGACGCAACACAGTTGTAGGTTAATCGTACTAATGTATAACTGTACGAGTGTTTTTTAAATCTCAATATTTCCTGCATATTTCAATAAATCAAGAAAATTATGAAAATGTGTCGAGAGATTCTCGATTCTCCTTCAAACGTACTCGTACGTATTTTTTATGCAAATTTCTAATTGTAATATGATGTTTTGAATTCATATCGAAAACGTTAGCTTTCAACATTGAATGATTTCACCTACCGTTGACGAGCTTCTTCTTGGTCGATAGTTAACTTGGTAACACAATGAATGTCAATTATAAGGTATAATTAAAAAAAAAAATTATTCACATAACACAGGTGTTGCAAACATAATAATTTTTTTAATTTTTAATGTTTCGCCTTGTAACATAGTTTGCAATTTATTATACTGCCACCAATTGGTCGAACGAGTTGTTTGCCCGATTCACAAAACTTTTGTATTTTTGGTAGAGTACAAATACGAAAATATTTTTCTTTTGCTTTTACCCTCATTTCCGTGTTACAGACGAGGTTGCAAATTGATGAAAACATTCTACGTCAGGACATTTCCACTTGCAACCATTATTTGGAACTTTTGTAATAATTTCGATACTTATTTCAATTAAAAAAAAAAATTTAATGAAAAAATATATTTTCCGTTCGACGCAAGAGGTTGCAAATCGAAACTCTTGTCAAAAACATTATTTTAGTAATTTTTTCGAGTACTTTTGGAATTTTCATCGGAAAATTAGGACTAACGACAATTTTTTTCGATGAAACAGACATTTTTGTTTTGTATGTGTGGTTGCAAATTTATCAGGGGATATAAATTTTTCAAAACTTCGAAAGTTTGCAGAACTTTTGCAAATTTTTCCGCGCTAATAATGTGAAAATTCATTAAATTTTGATTTTTAACATCTTCCGTTCAGAAAAAAGGGTTAAAATCATACTACATATCATATGAAAGTCCCCTTCACTCTGCCGAAGTTTTGAAACTTTTGTAATAATATTAATTTTGGGAAAATCATGTCTATTTCTACTGGCCTATATGGCATCGCGGACGATATAGACCAATCAATAGAGATTTTTTCATGAGGAAATTACTACCGGGAAACCGACTGTGCCATCATACTCCAAACTGTCATTGCTAAATTTGTTATTAACATTTAAAAGCATTTTTGTATCGTTTCTGAATTGGTAACTTGAAAACTAATGAAGCAATCTCGACGAATTGTAGAGAATAAAAATGTTAAGAAGGCTAGCACAACTCGATTGGATTATTAGTAACGGAGGAAAACCGGAAAATCCAGAAAAAATATGTGTTTTTTCTAAATTCATAACACCACCATTTTTCAAATTTTGAAGCAGGCTCTCCACGACATAGTGGTGATTGATATGTACTTCATGTGTGAAGAACTCAGTCACTGTTGAATTATTACTTTTGGCATAATTGAAATCTGTTTTTTTTTTAATGCACTTTATTGCAGCAGATCTGGATGCGTCGTAGGACGTCCGATTTCAAATTTTCTGAAAGATTTTGAGAGTTGAAGTAAAGTACTACAAAATGACTAGTCTCATTTTGAGCCAAAATGCTGCGAAAAAGGTGAGAAATTCTTGCAAACATGACCGAAAACGGGCGAGTGCATGAAAGCGGCTCAGGAGTGGGAGTAGAGCAGCAGATTCATAACGAGCGCAGCGCGCTTGTATTGCTATACATACCCTTTCCCAGAGTGCTGCTCTACTCCCACTACTCCCACTACTCCCACTATTCCCACTACTCCCCACTACTCAGCCGCTTTCACATTCCATTTCCGGTCCGGTGTTTGCAAGCCTTTTTCACCTATTTTGCAGCATTCTAACGCAAAATAAGAATACACGTTTTATAGTACTATACTTCTACTCTCGAAATCTCTTTGAAAAACTTTTTAACAAAAAATTAAACCGACGAAAAAATCAATCGAAGAGCAAAACATAAAATAAACCTTCTTAGTCTCAATGATAATTGAGCTTCTAAACTAATGTGAGTAACTAATTTTGATTGGCGCCAAACAAACAATTATCGAAGATCATTATATTACTTTGAAGAAGTAAAAAAAACGCTGCTATGCATCTCACTTCCATCATTTCACGCTTCGACTAATTCAATTGCTAGTTGGTTTGGCGCCGACTCAAAATTAGTTACTCACATTAGTTTAGGAGCTCAATTATCATTAAGACTAAGAAGGTTCATTTTATGTTCTGCTTTTCGGTTGATTTTTTCGTCGGTTTAATTTTTTTTTGAAAAGTTTTTATTTTTCAATTCTTTGTGGCTGAAATCTACTAATTACTACCTACTTAATTTTTGATTACTGCCAAAATACTTACTTACCTAGCTTACTTCAACTATTAACTGTCAATTAATATGATTATCTATTTTAACTATTTATTGTTATTTAATATAAATTATTTTTGAAAGTTCTAGTCAGTTGATTTTATCACTTTGTATATAATTCCATCCTTTCATAGAATGTAATTATTGTGACGGATGCAGGAGGATCTGTCAATGTCAACTACATATGTGTGCCAATGTTCACAAGTGAAAAATCAATCATCCCCTATTTTACTACCCATAGGGGTGGATTATTTCATTCAAAATGAGAAAATGATCAACAATGAGGTATACCCTATCTAATAAAAAAGGAATAATCCAAATCGGAAAATCCACTACAAAGTTATGCCTGATAGAATCGATCAACGGACCAAAATTCAGAGGGTGAACGATTAATATCCTCCATTTTGCTACCCTTACGGATGGATTTTCCTGTCCAAATATGAATGGGACCAACTTCGAAGTACACTCTATCCAATGAAAAAAGAATCATCGGAATCGAAAAGTTATGCGTGATCATACATAAAAAAAACATAAGCGTCGACTAGAGAACCTCCTTCTTTTTGGTTTCGTCGGTTGAAAATTGGAATCGGACCACCTATGACGCAATGAAGTGCATTAGAAAATTCAGATTGCAATTATGCCAAAACTAATGATCCGACAGCGCCTGAGTTATTCACACATGAAGTACATATCAATCACTACTATGTCGTGGAAAGTTTGCACTACAACTTGAAAAGTGGCGGAGTTATGTTTTTTTAAAAGCTGATTTTTTTCGGTTTTTCTGGTTTTTTTCCGTTACTAATAATCCGATCGAGTTGTGCTGGAACTCATTTCCTTTGCATTTAGATTTTCTACAATTCGTCCATTGAAAGTATCCAGATGGATCCATTAGTTTTCAAGTTACAAGTCAAAAACAATAAAAAAAAATAAAAAAAGTTTATAACAAATTTAGCAATGACAGTTGGGAGTAGGAAACATAACAGGATAAAAGGTGAGAAATTCTTGCAAACATGACCGAAAACGGGCGAGTGCATGAAAGCGGCTCAGGAGTGGGAGTAGAGCAGCAGATTCATAACGAGCGCAGCGCGCTTGTATTGCTATACATACCCTTTCCCAGAGTGCTGCTCTACTCCCACTACTCCCACTACTCCCACTATTCCCACTACTCCCCACTACTCAGCCGCTTTCACATTCCATTTCCGGTCCGGTGTTTGCAAGCCTTTTTCACCTATTTTGCAGCATTCTAACGCAAAATAAGAATACACGTTTTATAGTACTATACTTCTACTCTCGAAATCTCTTTGAAAAACTTTTTAACAAAAAATTAAACCGACGAAAAAATCAATCGAAGAGCAAAACATAAAATAAACCTTCTTAGTCTCAATGATAATTGAGCTTCTAAACTAATGTGAGTAACTAATTTTGATTGGCGCCAAACAAACAATTATCGAAGATCATTATATTACTTTGAAGAAGTAAAAAAAACGCTGCTATGCATCTCACTTCCATCATTTCACGCTTCGACTAATTCAATTGCTAGTTGGTTTGGCGCCGACTCAAAATTAGTTACTCACATTAGTTTAGGAGCTCAATTATCATTAAGACTAAGAAGGTTCATTTTATGTTCTGCTTTTCGGTTGATTTTTTCGTCGGTTTAATTTTTTTTTGAAAAGTTTTTATTTTTCAATTCTTTGTGGCTGAAATCTACTAATTACTACCTACTTAATTTTTGATTACTGCCAAAATACTTACTTACCTAGCTTACTTCAACTATTAACTGTCAATTAATATGATTATCTATTTTAACTATTTATTGTTATTTAATATAAATTATTTTTGAAAGTTCTAGTCAGTTGATTTTATCACTTTGTATATAATTCCATCCTTTCATAGAATGTAATTTGTGACGGATGGGAGGATCTGTCAATGTCAACTAATATGTGTGCCAATGTTCACAAGTGAAAAATCAATCATCCCCTATTTTACTACCCATAGGGGTGGA
This sequence comes from Gonioctena quinquepunctata, assembly GCA_018342105.1. Taxonomy (NCBI): domain Eukaryota; kingdom Metazoa; phylum Arthropoda; class Insecta; order Coleoptera; family Chrysomelidae; genus Gonioctena; species Gonioctena quinquepunctata. The sequence goes on from JAFIRS010003402.1 coordinate 57,034, forward strand.
TTATTTCATTCAAAATGAGAAAATGATCAACAATGAGGTATACCCTATCTAATAAAAAAGGAATAATCCAAATCGGAAAATCCACTACAAAGTTATGCCTGATAGAATCGATCAACGGACCAAAATTCAGAGGGTGAACGATTAATATCCTCCATTTTGCTACCCTTACGGATGGATTTTCCTGTCCAAATATGAATGGGACCAACTTCGAAGTACACTCTATCCAATGAAAAAAGAATCATCGGAATCGAAAAGTTATGCGTGATCATACATAAAAAAAACATAAGCGTCGACTAGAGAACCTCCTTCTTTTTGGTTTCGTCGGTTGAAAATTGGAATCGGACCACCTATGACGCAATGAAGTGCATTAGAAAATTCAGATTGCAATTATGCCAAAACTAATGATCCGACAGCGCCTGAGTTATTCACACATGAAGTACATATCAATCACTACTATGTCGTGGAAAGTTTGCACTACAACTTGAAAAGTGGCGGAGTTATGTTTTTTTAAAAGCTGATTTTTTTCGGTTTTTCTGGTTTTTTTCCGTTACTAATAATCCGATCGAGTTGTGCTGGAACTCATTTCCTTTGCATTTAGATTTTCTACAATTCGTCCATTGAAAGTATCCAGATGGATCCATTAGTTTTCAAGTTACAAGTCAAAAACAATAAAAAAAAATAAAAAAAGTTTATAACAAATTTAGCAATGACAGTTGGGAGTAGGAAACATAACAGGATATAACCACGGGACCGTCTTTCGTATGATGGCACAGTCGGTTTCCTGGTAGTATTTTTGTCACCGAATCAATAGAGCAGAAAATCTCTATTGATTGGCGTAATATGCTTCGTCGTCGTCAAATGGCTGCAGCCAATGCATTAAGGAGAATAGATTTATAAATAACCGACATAAAATGTTGCTGGGGAAATTGCGCAGTTTGTGGTGAAAACAGAATTCGGATGAACTTTGGGCGACTTTCTGCGTTTTGAAAAAATAACATTTTATTGAAAATTTAGTCTCGGCACAAAATAATGCTCATTCTCAGATAATGAATTAGTTGTTTCTGAATCTTCTATGACCCATTCCAAAGAACGTGAATAGGCTTTTCGAACAGTGAAATGATTTTTCGAATAACTCTATTATACTAGGATTCATGGCGCCTTCCTTTTGATATTTGGAAATTATATTCTTTTTTCTATTTTCCATGTAATTTAGGTCACGCCCACGCTGGGAATCACATAAGAAATTGACCAGCACGGGTCCCATTTTGATATACCGAAAAAATGGGTTACTGAAAGATGATCTATCGCTCCCACCCGACTACACCGATAGCAAAGTTTTCCATCGGCATAATTTGAAAAAAATCTTAAAAACCGAAAAACCATATCATCACTGTCTCAACACAAACTAACGATACTGTTGGTTGTGAAGATACACGATCATTAACGAGTGACAAGAACAACTAGAGAAGCCATCGGAAATGAGATGCGACCACATAATCTAAGTGACAGCTAGAATCTATAAGCAACTTCGAAATCTATTTTGGCTCGCGAATAAGTTAAATGAAGGAATACAATACTGCGACCGAATGAAAACGGAGATTCGGAAGCAACGGATTTATCAATGAGTTTTCCTGGCTATACACAAGGCAAGGCGCGCGGATGTTCGATCAGGACTGACTGACACCTAACCTAACCACCCCTTTGAATTGAGCATTACAAATTTCCTATTCGCTTCAATCCATTTCCTAGGTAAAGTTTCCAATTGATTTATTTGAAAATATAAACCTGGTGTTAATAAAATCAGATGTGGAATGATCTGCAACTTCGGTCACTGTCGTACCATTACTTGTTAAACTTTTTCGAATAAAGTTTTCCGTTCGGAAGATTCTGCGATATCGCTTTCAGTGGTTTCACCTGCAGAGAGTTTTTCGAAAATGGTTCAATAGAACCGTATAAGCTTGGTATTTCCCTCACACTCCTTTGACCGCTCCTCAACTAACCTGAAAATATCTTTCACAAAGAAATCGAAGACACGAACGCCGAATATCAAGGTAAGGAGTTTTATTCTTTGGTTATAAAGTATTTCTCAAGGACATTTCGGGATGTTCTAGAAAAAAAAAATGGTCACTATCTTCCATCGTAAATTACTCACTTATCGAACAATAATTTCTTGGCAAAATATAAAATTGAAAATATTTCCTTTTTGGTTCAAACAAATCCTTCGTTTTCAAGCAATTATAACAAATCATCCTGTCAATATGTATCACATGTTTCTTTTTGCCTATCTTCGAAACCTATCGTAGTTGGATTGTGTATTAATTTTTCAATATCTAACATTTCTTTGTCGTTTTCTACTTGTCTCAAAATTCAACGTGGGCCTCAGTATAGTCACTTTAACGAACAGACTTTTAACGTTATATATTTTTCAATTTTCATACCCCATGTGAGTGAAAAACTTCTATTTTATAAGTCCGTTTTTTTTAATCTATTTAATCTCTACAAAGCTGTGCCTTCTTGTTTTGGCTAATGATGGATCTATATCCTGATAGGTCAGAATATTTAGCATGTCTATTTGAGAGAGTAATGAATATTGTTAAGAGTTTTTCAGTGGAATTATATTCATGTATTGTTTTTGTTCTGATTAATAATATGTAGTTTTTCCACTTGAATTCACCTTTCCAAAATATTGTGGATTTCTTAAACATCATCCATTCTAAATATGTAGATTTGTTCATATGGAGATCACAATGCATTTTGATAGTAGGTTTTTTCGATATGCTTCTTTGATATAACATGAGAAAGGTTTTTATTTTTGAACATACAAATGAAAGTTTCCATATGATCATTATTGATCAATCTGTAGACAATAAAATAGACTCTTATTCAAATTAAATTTATGATAATGTTGAAGCAAAAAAGTAGTAATCCTGAAACATTCTCAAAATGATAAACTTCATCAAAATGTAAACTGCCACTCATTAAAAACAAAACCGTCCACTGAGAGTAATAGCAAGTATTTTCAAAGCCTATAAAAATAATTTTCAATCTGTTCCTCCACTCTGTATATTGAAACTGCAACTTTCCAAATGCAGGTTTATTCATCATAACCACGAATTCGTTAACCATCGGAGAATTTAAATTCTTTCAGAAATGATGAGAAAAGTCCATAATGGTCCAAATGTTGTTATCTCTTATAGAGATCTTGAACAAGAAGTACTTTCACTTTATGAAAATTCATCATACATTCCGCCCGGTAAGCTTCTTTTTAATTGCTACGCCCCTCAAAATCCCAACAGATCTACTGCACCCTCCTGTACTTCATGACGCATGCATGTGTTTCTGAATAACGTTTTATGAGCATGTGAATCTGTCAGATCAGTCATGTAAAACTTTGTGAAAGTCCCATTCCTAAATATGACAAGCTTCATGTCTCTGTTAAAGCCCTTTGTAAAACTTCTCTGGACTGCCTCACACGCTCGGATTTTGTTGGCATTGAGATTAGGAGATGACAAGTGTTTTTATTGGTACACATTAGTTTGAGCAGGTGTGAAGGATATAAGTATTTTCTTCGGTCGAAACGAAATCTAGAGGATATATTTTTATTGTTTTATATGTATACACTAGCTTTTTTAATGCCTTTTCCCAATTTTGTTATTACTTTTAGCTGATTTAAGTTGATCAGTGGGTTGAAAGGGTTGTAATGTAAATACAAGATAGGTTTTGTAATAGAAGACCATACTATTCAGTGAAGAGCGGTGTGGAGTTCTTTGCTAGTTTCAAATTTATTTATGTTCCAAGAAAAGGTTTAAAGAATTGTTAATTTGAATGGACGCCAGAATTTTTTGTTAAATCAGGATAAAAATTCAAATTTCCTATTCAATAATAATTGCAAATCAAATAACGTTTCCTTCTGTAAATAACTACAACAATAAAACAAATACCAAACTTATATTAGTCTATTTACAAATATACATAACTTCCAGCTGTATAACAAATATGTATCATATATCTGCCGTATAACAAATTTATTTAGTTTCCAAAAATGAATATTGCTTTTGATTGCAGAACCTGTCGATTTCATCGACGACGATGTACCTCTGATTGTGGATTGTGTAGCTCGTAGCTAGACTTCACGTAGTCGTGTGGCTCGCAATCAGGTACCTATAGCTGCTTGGCGACCGATCGGGTGGAACATACAAGCATCAGCTTCTTGTCCATTGAATGATAGTTCTCAGCAACACAATATGGAAAACAATATTGCTTGTGTCAGAATTTGTTTTTACTGAAAATTAAACTTCTTGAAATTTAGAATTTCTCAATGCACTCTTCAACACACAGTTGTTACAGTTGAGTGTACTCTCATCAAGAGATTATTGCTTAAGATTATTTGAACATACAAATCAGCTCGTGCTGAGATTTGTCATCATTATTCAATACTGAATTTTAAGTTTCAAGATTGAATTTTGATTTACACAAAAATTTATCTTTGCTCTATATCAAAAAAAGAAAGTTGTTCTGATCTTGATCAGCCAAGACTATAATTTTCCAAGACTGAAAATCGGAATTCCGCACAATTAAGTATAAAGAATTTGATATGCAAAAACGACTTCAATTTCAATGCGTCAAGTGTATAAGAACCATCTTTGACCAATCGTCAAATACTTCTTCATGAAGGCTTTCCGTATGATTAGAAATATTCCAAACTCCAAGAATTAAATATGTACATATACAGGGTATCCCTGGACTTCCTCTTTTCCTCTCGGGAATGTATAGATGGGGTCAAAATATCCCCAGTACTTCATATAACTTTTGTTCCTGAAAGCCTTCGTTACCAAGTTACGGGCCCTCAAAGTTACAAAATGAAAAATGTTTATCTTTGATAACTTTCAGGTGAATATTCAAAATCATCTAAATTCTGGTGATTGACTAAACAAATGAATTCCTTCGATGAGCTTTCATGCAGGAGTCAGTTGTTTTGCTACAAAGTCAGGAACGGACTATCCCCGATGGTCCACATCCCAAAACTTTGAAATGACAGATAATTTTTCAATAGTTTTCAACAAAATAAGGTTACGTAGACAATTTTCTGAATGAAAGTATCCGTGTGGAAAGTCGATCGGAGAAACGAATCTTAGTAAAAATGCAGTTTCACTCGACGACATCAAACCCGATCGTCCTCCATTATTTGAAATGAAAAATTTTCACAGTAGAAATACTAATGCTAACGTTAATTCAACAACATTTATAACAGGGATAATACAAATATGCTAAAATAAAGTCGTAAACAGAAAGTACAGTACCTAGTTGAAAGTTTCATTCACAATGTAGATATTTTCTCAAATGAAATATCAAGTTATGTAGATTCGTGGTGTTTTTGAACTAACAAGCTACTCTACTATGAAATATCGAATTCAGTCCATATTTTGTAAGTACGCGTGGAATAAGCACGTTTCGTGTTGTGTTATCTGAATCTCACGAAACTCAACATTTGGATGTTGCAAATTCGTATTCGCAGCTTAAATGTTGAGGAGATTCACTGATAAGTATAATTTCATGGGAGAAAATCTTCAACCCGAAGATATATTCAGCTGAAGAAACGCACATCGGAAGATATAACCAATAAAAAGAAAACGAATAAACTACAAAAATGGCTGCACATGAATAGGTGAAAAATATCCGGTGAATAGATTGATGTCCCATTTCTTCCACAGATGTTGACAGAAACACCTTGTAGAAAGAAATAAAATTAGTGTGGATAAAAAATGTGTGGTGCGTTGTCACTGTATTGTCAATATTCTTATACGACGGTTTCAAGTGTTTTGATATGGCCGAACAGTTAACATTCAACGAATATGCAGATATGCATGCATTGTTTGGACGAGCATTTGGTAATGCTGCAGAAGCAGGTCGTCTGTATGCCGATCATTTTCCCAATCGAACGTTACCGGCAAGAGAAACGTTCGAACGTGTCGATCGCAGCTTGAGGAAGACAGGTATGTCTAATGGATAATTAATTGGAGCCTGTTGTTTCATTTCGATATCATTGTAGGTTCAGTTTTGCCAAAACGAGGTGGTGAGGGCGCTCCTAGGGCTGTGCGTACCGTTGTGTTGAAAAAATATATATTGGAAGCTGTCGCTGATGATCCTTCAATGAGCATAAAAAACTATCAGAACAGTTCCATACATCCAAGTCCATTATTCATAGAATAATTAGGGAACAACTGCTCCACCCATATCACATCCAGAAGGTACATGCCATGACACCTGAAGATTGTCCAGCACGACTGGAATATGCCACTTGGTTCCTGGACAAGCGAAGAGAGAATATGACTTTTATTACTCGAGTCTTATTCACTGATGAAGCAGGTTTCAGTAGAGATGGAGTGATCAACTTTCATAATCTCCACATATGGGCCGAAGAAAATCCCCATGGGATATTGCAAACCAAACACCAACGGAAATTCAACGTGAATGTTTGGGCTGGTATCATAGGAAACCATCTTATAGGACAATTCGTTCTACATGACCGATTGAATGGAGAACGTTATTTGGAGTTCATTCAGAACGACTTGAATGGACTTTTGGAACATGTTCCATTGCAAACCCGAAGAGATATGTGGTTTATGTATGATGGCGCTTCTCCTCATTTTAGGTTGATTGTGCGGGACCATCTGAACCAGATTTCCCTCACTGGATGGATTGGTAGAGGTGGGCCATATTCATGGCCACCGCGGTCCCCGGATTTAAATCCATTGGATTTCTTTCTGTGAGGGCATCTAAAAAGCCTCGTTTACGCTACACCTATCCACACCACAGATGCCTTGTTGAATCACATTAAATTGTGAAGCCATACGAAACGACCCTGGCATGCTATTTCAAGTGCAGAGAGGGTGTTTGCGCTGACTAAGAAAATGTATTGAGAGAGACGGGAGTCATATCGAGCAGTTTTTGTAGCGGATTTTGCATTTCTGTTTGCTCTTGAGGCTTGCGATTGATTATTTACACCATGAGTTTTGTAAGGTAACGTGTTTGCATGATGAAAATTCGTTATGAAAATTGTACCTATCATTTCTATTTTCATTACAAATTAATCTTTTCGAATAATGGTAGACATCTCAGGTTGGTTGTCGTCGAACAAAAATGCATTTTTATCGAAAATCGTTGCTCCGATCGATTTTCCACACGAGTACTTTCATTCAGAAAATTGTCCACGTAACCTTGTTCTGTTAAAACATATTGACAAATCCCAGTCATTTCAAAGTTTTGGGTGTGGACCATCGGGGGTAGTCCGTTCCTGACTTTGTAGCAAAACAACTGACTCCTGCATGAGAGCTCATCGAAGGAATTTATTTGTTTAGTCAATCATCAAAATTTTGATTATTTTGAATATTCACTTTGAAAGTTATCAAAGAAAACCATTTTTCATTTTGTAACTTTGAGGGGCCCGTAACTTGGTAACGAAGGCTTTTCGGAACGAAAGTTATATGAAGTACTGGTGATATTTTGATCCCATCTATACATTCCCGAGAGGCAAAGAGGAAGTCCAGGGATCGCTTCACCTAAATTAGAAGCAAAATCACAGCTCGGCGATAATTATCACCAAATACGATAACATACCAAAGATAGATCCAAAAGATCATGACAAATATGTTATATTCAACTATAACATACTTCTTGTGTTTGACACCAAAAATATATCCAAATACGGTGTAAGTGATACCATATATTTGAGAAACCCTCTTCAACCCAATGAAGCCTTGTCAGAGGAAGCAATCTAGACGGAACACTGATAGCTTGAATCAATTCGATATATTATCACATGTGACTTATATAATTCTGCCTGAACTTATTTGGAAAACATATATGATACTTCACTCAAATCATTAACCTGCTCGACCTAATTGAATCTATTCGATGTATACTGAACAACATGGATGGATGATTTAAGAGATCACTTCTTTCTGAAGAAATATTTCACGTTTTCGTTAGAAAATATCTGAACGTGACATTCAAAAAATAATGGCCAAAAAGACTATCCTACATACCTTTGTATCACACTGAACTCACTGATTTGAAATCACTTCCACAGAAGAAAGGAAGATGCTCTAATTCATTGGTTATTTCAACATGAACAAATTCTACTTCATTACTCAATGGCTGATAAGTTTCAGAACACACAATAGCTCGATCGCAGATTGATCGGTATGGGACCTCGAATTTTCAATACTAAAATCGTACTGTCAAACCTTGCGTTCTTCATCGCACTCAACTCTAATGACTGTTCGCCGTTAGATGGCGCTAAGATTTTCAATAGTGATTCTTAGATTGGAGTTATTTTGTATCTCTGAGTATATCAATAAGGAATGTAACATATACATCGTTACAGGGTCATTAATAATGGCATTCTTATTATTTATGCCTTAGACCTTTCGAGCAAAATGTTTTGATATTCCAATTTTCGCCTTCAAATAACCTTGATTTTCCCAATGCTGGTCAAGTTGACAAGAGTCTTATCGATATCTGAGCCAGGCAACGTTGGGCGCGTTTAGCACCTGACAAGTAAGGTGCGCGTTGAAAAGCCCTATTGACTGTAGCGTAGTAGCATATTCGCAGCTGCAGATGTTTTATCAATGAGCACGAGAGTAGTGCAGCTATACCATTTCTGGTCCAAATCTCACAATTTTGCCGCTAGATGGCGCCACCTTTCACATCGCGTATAGCACTCGATGATGGAGACGCTAGGGTCTACGTTGGGTTGGCTAATGATTTTCGGCATCCAACCTAACCTTAGATATACGAGTGTGGCCCCCCAATATACGAGGGTCTAACTCAACGTAAAATATACGAGGGTCTAAGCTAACTTATGAACCACAAGCTTCCGAATTTGGCGCCTAAACTCACATGTCATTGGGAAAAAACATGGTCGTCTGTCATTGGAGAGAAAAAACATGGTCGTCTGTCATTGGAGGGATTAAAACATGATCATCTGTCATTGGAGAGAAAAAACATGATCGTCTGTCATTGGAGAGGGAAAAACATGACCGCCTGTCATTAGAGAGAAAAAAACATGGAAGCCTGTCATTGGAAAAAAACATGGTTTCCGCTAAGAGAAGAAAACATGGCCACCTGTTAGTGGAGAGAAAAAAACATAGCCAGCGCTAATAGAAATTCATAGAGTGGCCCAAATAATGGCAAAATTTACGAATTCGCATACATTTTGTATACATGATGGACAGAAAAAGTCAATGTCTTTGATTCGGCTATTGTCAATCGATGCACTCGAACCATTTTGGCACTTGAAAAACGATTAAAAAAAAATTGATTTGAACCCCAGCATACCAAGTGGGGTATCGAATTGAAGGAGAGCACCCATAAATTGTAAATTCATCACTTTCCACCCTTCCACTTCATCGTAGAACAATAAATCGCTATTTGGATACTTCGAATTACATGGTAGAACAAAACCAATGCTCAATTCGTATTGACCGCATCAAGAATCATCCAAATCCGTCAAAAAACAAAGAAATGTCGGAACCCACACTCGAACACGGGTCCGCCAGATCTTCACTCTGGTGGTGGTAAGGTGGCAATTTCAGTGTCAATGAATTCGTCTCAACGTCAAGAAACATTATTAGGTATTTTCTGGTTCATGAGTTAGATTAGACCCTCGTATATATTTCGTTAGGTTAGACCTTCGTATATTTGGGGCCACCCTCTTAGGTTAGGCTACATGCCAAAAATCATGAGCTTACCCAACGAAGACCCTCGTACACGTACGCGTCTCCATCATCGAGCGCTATACGAGATGTGAAAGGTGGCGCCATCTAGCGGCAAAATTGTGAAGTTTGGGCCAGAAACGGTATAGTTGCACTACTCACGAGATAAGACGATATATATGCCGTCCTTCGGAGGTGACGTTAAGATGGCGGTCCTGAGTTCATAGATGTTGAGCCCGTTAAATGACCTCACCTCTGAAACAACAACAACAATTTCCGGTTGAGGTTAGTGTACTCACCAGCGTCGGTGTTTAGCCTTGGTCGCAGAAATAGGCCGACGTTAAATAAGGCAATAAAAAAAATACTGGAGAATCTATTGGAAATATTTTAATAAATTCAACTTTTAACTATTTGAAGGTGAAATTGAGGTCAATTTTGCAAACCATAATTCTAGTTATACTTCATGTATTGTTTTTCAGTTTCAAATTGGAACTATGGAAGAAAACAAAATACTACTTCATCTAAAAAGATAACAGTTTCAAATAAAAAGATGATTCAAACATTTTGAAGGTAGTTTTAACACCTCAGGATTCGAATTTTGGAAAATTTTTCCTCATTTTACCAAAACTGTTTGATATATAACCTATTGCAGTGCAGATTTTACAGGCGGTAAAACTCAGACATGGAATTAATTTAGTCCTAGGAAAAAATGGAATGAAATCGACGAATCTTGCCGTTTCAAAAAAAATAAAAATACCAGTTTTCAAGAAAAACAATAATTGATATATTCAGGATAGTTTTACACCCTCAGTATTCAAAATTTGTTGAATCCCTTCTTGGTACGCTCCACCCCTGCAATGTAATCATCATGCAAAATTTGATTAAACCTATTAGCGATAATCTTTGTTTTATAATAACCCCATTATATTTATGGCCTGTGGTGCAGAATTCGGACAATTTAATCTCAACAAAAAGATAAAATGCAAATAACGTATTATTGTGTGTATTTTTCCAAATTATCACTGATATGAATTATTCAAATATTCAGAGAATTCTATATACTCTTCTAGAAATTTTCAATTCCATGCTGAAAGCTGGCGAATCACTCTTAGAAATATTTTCAATGGATAGCACCTTGGTAACATTACTTGTTTCCCAACGTTGAGCTACATTAGTTGGTGCAGATAGAATGTTGATAAAAATCTCACATTTCTCCTTTCTACCTTCAATTTTGTATTCCTCTTAGTGGATTTCAGGTGATGAACCGGTTGAAAGGGCCATTATTGAGAAAAAATGGCAAATGCTTGCTAGTTTTGTCTCAAACAGGTCTGTCCATGTAGTGGTCGATGGAGCTTCATCTGACACTCTACTCATAAATGCTGGTGTTCCGCAAGGATCTATTCTCGCACCAACACTATTTCTACTTCACATCAACGACCTGTTGAAAGCAATTTCATGTCCAGTACACAAGCTTTGCCGATGATAGTACCCTCCATACCGCTTTCTCTTCCAGGGCCCCTATATCAGCCCGTGAAACCAGAAATGAACGAGGAAGAAATGTTAATAATATAAATATGGACTTAGCAACAATTCTCGAGTGGGGATCTAATAACTTGGTAGAATTCAATGCAAACAAAACACAAGCATGTCTTTTCTCTAGAAAAGCCGATCTCACTGTGCCTAACATAACTTTGTCAGGAGTAACCATACCACTGAAGTCATCCATATCGATGCTTGGTATAACTATCAGCAATAACCTTTTCTGGGAAAATCACGTGAGGTCCATTGCCAAAAGTGCATCCCAAAAACTTGGTTTTTTGTTCCGTGCCAAGAGCTATTTCACCCCCACTCAGCTGCTTATGATCTATAAGGCACAGATCTGACCTGTCCTGGAATACTGTTCCCATATTTGGAGCGCGGCACCTAAACATATCCTGAGGCTATTGGATTCTGTCCAAAAAAGGGCAATTCGTCTCGTCGGTGATGCCTCGCTTACAAACTCGCTCACTTGTCTGGAACACCGTAGGAAAAATGGCGATTTGTCTCTATTTTATAGATATTTTCATGGGCGATGCTCTTCTGAAATATCAACAATCGTTCCTGCTTTGGCAGTCTCTTCGAGATTAACCCGTCAAGTTCAGTCATCACACCCCTTCGTGGTCACTTTGGAGACCTGCAGAACATCACTTTCCAAAGACTCGTTCATCCAACGAACAGCGAGGCTTTGGAACTCATTGCCTAGGGAGGTGTTCCCCGAGGCATACAACCTCCAGAAATTTAAGAAGAACACCAACTCCTACCTTCTTTCCCTTGGTTCCCACGATGTTCTCTGAACATTACAGGATATCCCTTTTCGTGGGAACCAGAACATAAAAAAAAAAAATCGATGATGATCCTTTGAACCGATTCATCGTCCAAAATCAAATATGAGATATAAACAATAAGAGGTTGAAAGAAGGAAATATGGGATTTTATCGAAATTGCATCCTCATCTCAGGCATGTCTTTGACCTATCAGGCCAAATGTTTTGATATACCAATTCTCGACCCTCCAATTACTTGAATATTTTACTGGTGAATCTGACGTGAATATGACATAAAATTCACCATAAATAAATTCAGCGCCGAATAGTGACAATGACGACAATTTTACCTACCATAATGTCCGTTGAGATAATGTTCACTTTTTATGTATTGACATACATTTTTTTCTAGTTTGAGGTTGAAACTTTGCAAGTACACATAAAAAATGTATGTTATGTAACCCTCATGCAGTATTTCATTCTTATATTACCGATACTCTTTCAGGGGATTTCAACCTATTGGGATTCTAATTTTGTAAAATAATACTTCAGTACGTACCTACCCCTGTAATGTAACCCTCATGCAGTATTTCATTCTCATATTAGCGATTCGAAATATAATATGTTTTATAATAGGGGTAGATTAAACCGGTTGGGTGCAGAACTTAGATATGAAAAAACCTACTTTCAAGCAAAAATATAAATTTAAATTGATCTGTATTGCCCTTGTCTTTTCATAGATAAATATAATTCAAATATTCAGTGGGTAGTTTCAATCCTTTGGGATTTGAATTTTTGAAAAAACTCCCTCATTAAGTATCTACTTTTGTAGTGTTACCCTTATTTAGAATTTCATTCTCCCATTACTGACTGATACTTTTTGTGATAGAACCTGTTTCATAATTAGGTTAGTTTTTACCGCCTGGGGTGTAAAATTCGGACGAGAACAAAAAATGCAGGAAAAAATATGAACGACATATTTTGCCGATTTTTTGTTAATTTTCATTCACATCAAGTGGAAAATATCGAATATTCGGGGGGTTGTTTCAACTAAGAGGATGAAACTCTCTGTTTCATGAAATCAGACTAGAGACCAAATTTTATTTTCATAATAGCTTCAGCTACTTTGATAATGCTATAAAAAGTATAGCCAGTCAAACACAGGGTCTTATCATCAGCAGATGGGATCACTTGGTAGATGATGTTAATCCGTAAACGCCCAAAAATAGGATATACGATGTCCAAGTGAGATGAAACAAATTCGGTACGTATTAGGTTTTGCATTTTTTCTTGCTGTAGACAACTTCAATTCAATTCAATTTAACACATAGATATAGTGATATTCAGGGGATAGCTGTGGTCGCAAGCTACCTTATGTAGAGGCTCATATTCGGTCGTGTCCTAAGGCAAGGTGGCATGCGACCACGGCTGTCCTCTGTACATCAGTACATCTATGTGTTAAAATTGAAATGTATGAGATGTCCACTTATTAGACGATAAATTAATCAATGGTTGGTAGATAACAATTTCGGACAAGAATATTTTCTTGTTTTGGTACTTTTCAAAGCCCGATTTTTTCCGAAGTCGGGTTTAAGTTTTTGAACTTATTTTGTTATTTAAATTATTTTAGGGTTTTATCTTTACGGGAAAGTGTGTGCAGTGCAGTATTTTTGGCTCTATTTATTTACTAAATCCAATAAGTTTTATACATTTTTCTGATCACCATCAAAACCTTGTATTTGGTAGGTTCGGAAAAGAAAAAGTATTTCGCTCAAAATCCGTCATTTTGATTTCTTTCGATGTCTATCCTTGGACATAAGTTTTATAAATGAAATTAAAAAAAAGAAACCGACTTTCCATCATGTTTATAGCCTTAACGAACATCTGAGACGTGATTTTATAAATAAATTATACTCAATTATCTATCGAGCAAACAAAGCAGCAAGCAACAGCTAGTAATATATATATATATATATATATATATATATATATATATATATATTTAGACGTACGTTAAGTATTTAAAGAGTTGAAACAAAAATGAAAAATAAAAAAAAACCCAAAAATAAAAAAATGTTCTTATTTGGTAATCTAGGCTATGTTATTTTACAGTTTTTCTGAAGATTCCACCGTTTTTCTGAAACCTTGTGAAATATTAATCGATACCTATGTTTGAAATAAACATGTTCTCAACATTACAAGCAATTGCCATAACTTAACAATTTTTAGAAATCAAAATTCACGGAATATATTTTGAGCACAAGCAGATAACAAAATATTAAAAGTTCGAATATCCTGCATAAGAAATTGGATCTGAACACAACAGCCAATGAGATGCTAGGAGAGATCCTGATACAAAATAAGGAATTTTGAGAATATGAAAAGCAGAAACGTCAAAAGAATGATTTTCACATGTCTTGTATATAGTTTATAAGGTAGTTAGAAATGTTTCGTAAATAAAAACTGTCAAAAAAGTGAAAATAATGAAAAGTGCCACAAAAGGTGCGTGAAAATCGAAAATTCGAGAGAAAACAAAATGTGTTGGTATCAAGGGAGATAAACCAACAAGGAAGGAAGAAGGTAAAAAAAAATTTTTTGGAAGAACCAACGATAAATTTAAATCCTGGAAAATTATCAATTTATATTAGAAAAAACACTTATTCGTCAAGAGAACAGGGTAAAGGATATAAAAAACAATAGCAGATAAAAGATCCCAGATGCAAAGTTAATATTACCTTTCTTCATTGGAGATTTACCAATACGAGGCGAAGGCACAGTCGACAAAAGGAGCAGCAGTTTCCAGGAACCGGAGAAAAACCAAAAAACCCAACATTCTCATTACAAGAATTCCCAAAGTTACCACAGTGCAATTAAAAACTAAACTTTTGAAAAATGTTAATATAACTTTTCACGATTTACCATTTCGACCACATAACCTATGAAACTAGGTTAAATTCCACGTTTATTATCACATAATTTCACATTTGCTGTATATACTTGCTATGCAGCACTAATTAGGTTATTTATCGCAGACTAGGTAGTAGTAAGTTTTTACTGAATAAAAAAAATATTTTGAAGAAATTCTGCATTATTTTCAATGTTTGAGCGAAAATGAATTGACATTATCTGAAATTGACTAGAGACTAGAGGGCTCCACAGTAGAACCGACTTCTGAGATTCCATAGGCGAACCGATTGAGTTAGCTGAGGTGAAGAAAATAAGGTGGAAGGAAAAGGTGAAATGCATAGCCGGAGATATTGAATATTTAAATGGGTATTTATTTATCAAACAAGTTCTTAGCGAAGGGACGAATGAACCCTTTGCATTATTTTGTTTCTCTATAGGACCCTTCTGATTCAAATGATTTTCTAAGCCTTTATGTGAATGAGATATCGATTTATTTTCTAGAAATGAAAGTAACTATCCACCGCTATCTTACTTATTTCCCTTTGCCAATCTCTTTTTGTAGTTGCATCCAATTTGTTTACCAAAATGTAAGTTAGCAAAAAATCCCATGAATCCACCGATTGACCCAAAGATTTCAGAGCCCGCATGTCCCTTCTAATGATATCTACAAATTTTTTGAGATCAGTGAATGATTCCCTATCGATTTGAGGAAAATTATTAAAGGAATCTAAATGACTTACAGCAATTTTCTTTTTATTTTCATATCGAGTTTTCAACAAGATCCAAGCCTCTATATAATTTTCTTCGGATACCTCAAGAGATCGTATTACCTCAGCTGCATCACCTTCAAGAGCATTTAGTAGAATGTTTGCACTTGAGATAATTCATTATTTGCATGCACTAATGCTTTGAATGTACCGTGGAACTCCAACCAACCTTGATATGAACCAGAAAATGTAGGTATTTTCACTGTCGGTAATTTAACATTTTTTTCCAGGGTATTTTAAGGATCATTCATACAACTGGGAGCCTTATCATTTGCATTACCTTTTTTATCCAATTTACCTTCTGCTGATGCGAGAAGACTAAAATACTCATTTTGAAATTCCTCTCGTTCGTTTTCATGAATTTACAAACGATCATCCGCCTTATCTGAATCTTTAATTTTCATTTGTATGTTTTGAAATACATCAAAACATTCCCTTAATTTCTGTTTATGACAAGGCAACTGTTTCAAGGCTGCATCTGTGAGTTCGGATATGAAACTTTCGAATCTAGTTTTATGACTTTTCATTATACCCCGCCTACGTATTAGATCAGTTAATTCTGCCATTTCTGTGAACCCCTTGAAATGTTAAATGAATTTGTTGGTAACGAACTGCACAACTCAACACCTATTTCCTTATTAATGAATTGAACCGATCCTCTGTATTGAAGCCTTACCGACTTCCACTATCCAATATATCTTGATCCCACGTGGTCCCGAATCTACGCCGCTGGAGTTCAGTTCCAAACTACATGACTCCTTCGTTCTGCTGCTCTGCGGGTCCCGACGATGTTTTCCAAAAATTCCCTGGCTCTTTCTAGAAATTGTTCTCCTTCTCCTTACAGTAATTCTTCCCCAAAGATGACAACGTGACAATTTGGATCACCTACTGTCACAATTGACTTCTCAATGTTTCACCGTTGAATGGACTGTATTTATATTTCCCCGAATCCTTCGAATACTAATTTCTCATCCGTCTCGAAATGACCAATGTTTTGGGCTATATCCAAGGTGTTCCCAATAAACTTCTGGTTATAATTTACGAAAGAATTTACCCATTTTTTGTTATTGACATTACCAAGCAACTGCTGGCGATCAAATCAAAAATAAATAATACAGAGTCTTCTACAGTGCGAGTTTCTGACTTGGAATAAATTCAGTAACTCAAATACAGTAGTTTTGTTAGGAAAATGCCCGTACAGGTCGATTTTTATTTCAAATTGCGCTCGTTTTTATGTAAGAAAATGTTATACAGCGTGTCTCCAATTTGAGATATGACGTCATCGACTATTTTTTTAAATGGCAATCCTAATTTTTTTATGACTATAGTAAGTTACACATGCGTATCAAATAATTTATATTCCTTGTTGTTTGACAGATATGTAACAAACATCAAGTAATACGAGAAATGAAGGAATCTGACTCAATGAAATAATTAAGGCACTTTAACAAAATGGACATGCCCATGCCCCTCAATAGATGGTGAGTTGGGAAATCGGTCATCACAAGTTGGCAAGTTGGGAGTTGACAATGGGACTTTGAGGACGGATTGAACCACATAAACAAGGTGTCGTTCACAAAAAGTGGGGTGTGACCTTTTTTTTTAGTTGTTTGGTTATGAAGTTGGGAGAAAATCCATATTTCCCCTCCAATAATTTGCCTTCGGTCCATCCCTGATTTATGTCAAGAGGTATGTCTTTATATTTTTTTTTCCAATCTGGGTTGATGTTGACAATGTCAAACAAAGAAGTTAAATAAAAACAGGTAAGGAGAGTAGCATCGTATCGAGCGAGGATATTTACCAAGGTTATTAGTTTGTCGTTTTGTGAGGAACGACGTTCGTTGAAAAATCTAACAAAATCCGTACTCAACTGAAACCCATAAGATTGAAATTTCAATGATGATCGGCTACGGAGATAGTACAAGAACACAAAATGAAGTTATTCATTTATTCAGAGAGAAGTATCCTGATTTACCACCCATATCGCAGAGTACCATAAGCAAGATTGAGAAACAGTTTCGGCAAAATGGGCATTTACGAAAAACGATGAATTATCGTCAGAGTGCCCTCAATGAAGATGTCGAAATGAATGTTGAAGGAAATCATCATGTTCCCACTTGGCAGATAGCTAGGGAACTCGAAATTAGCCAGTCTTCAGTGATGAAAATCCTGAAAACCCATAAATTCAATAAAATGACAATCCTCCAGGAACTCACCGAAGATGATCCGGATAGAAGAATCCAATTCTGTGAAGAAATGATCGATCTACTAGACAGAAATGTTGTTAACACAGAAAACGTCCTGTTTTCCGACGAATCAACGTTTCGTTAAATGGTGAGGTAAATCGTCAATATTGTCGTTATTGGGCAGAAAACAACCCACACTGGAAGAGGGAAGGCCACACTCAATATACAGCAAAAGTTCAATGTTTGGGCAGGGATTGTTGGTAATCGAGTAATAGGACCAATTTCCTTCCAAAATAATCTCAATGGAGATGGATATTCAGAATTCTTGCGGGAAGAACTAGTTCCGACTTTGGCTACTCTGTTTTCTGATCCGGTTGAAGCCTATGTCCCGAATAGGAACATCTGGTTTCAACAAGACGGTGCACCTCCCCATTTTAAAAGACCTGTCCGTGAGTATCTGGATGATGTATTTCCAGGCAGATAGATTGGTAGAAGAGGAGCTGTTGAATGGCCTCCCAGGTCTCCGGATTCAACACCTATGGATTATTTCTCATAGGGGTACTTGAAAAGCAAGGTTTTTCAATACCAAACCGGAGAACATTGAGCAGTTACAAAAACGAATACGACAAGAGTGTAAACTAATTTCCGCCCAAGTAATTAGAAATGTTCAAAACGAGTTTATATTCCGTTTAGGATATTGTTAGTTAGTGACTGGACAACATTTCGAGTATTTATTGAAAAAACATATTTGAGTTGATATCAGATAGATCAGATGAATCTCATTTTCGAGTTAGTTGATGTTTGTTGAATATCTGTCAAACGACAACGAATAAAAATTTGATATTTGGTACGCATGTGTAACTTACTATACCCTTCAAGAATAGTCTTAAAAAAATTAGAATTGCCATTTAAAAAAATAGTCGATGACGTCATATCTCAAATTTGAGACACGATTTATAACATTTTCTCGCATAAAAACGAGCGCAATTCAAAATACATCGACCTGTCCGGGTATATTTCTAACAGAACAACTGTCTTTGAGTTACTGAATTCATTCCAAGTTAGAAACTCGCACTGTATAATAATAATAATAATAATTTTATTCTCACAACGCCTTTTGAATTACATTACATATAAGTGGAATACAATAAAAGGAGGAGGGAATAAATTGAAAACCCTACAGTAGAACAAGTCTGTGCGTAGGGCTTGAGTGCAAGTAGCTAGATTGAATGTAATCAATAATTTGAAAAAGTAATAAAATATTCAAACAAACATAGACTAAGGTACAAGATAAATACTTAATAACTAATAAAATGGTTAAAAAAATAGATTATAATCATAATAACAAGTGATGTATAACATGAAACAAATGTGTTTTTTATGATTCGGTGAATGTCAATATTTGGACAAACATATAATAATTTTTAATTCATAAATTTTCCGAATACAATAAAATGAGACATGAAAACAGAAGTATGAAGATTTAAAATAAACGTGAAAGAAAAAAAAAAGAAAAAATAAATCACAGAAGCTACAATAGCTTGTGTGTGATGTATTAGGGGTTCAGTAAAAAAAAAAAATGATTACTATACAAAAGATATGTGAACACTGACGTGGGAAAAAAAAACAACCACAAGGAAACGATTCCGCGCGTGGTGCACTATCTGTGTTTATTGCATCGCTTTTATAATCCCATAACTATTAAAATTATACTCAGTACATACATACACACAATAATCACATACATAGACACACACACATAAACGTATATATATATAATAATAACAATAATAAACTTTAATTATAACTACAACTAAGATGTTGAATTGGATGGTGCTAGACTATAACATGTTCTGTTTGTGGATATGAAGTTTTGTAGTGTGCTCAAGGGAATGGTGAAGAGCCAAGTTTTAATTTTATTCTTGAACATTTGAAATGAATTGATTCTTTTAAATTCCGATGGCAGCTCATTGAAAAATTTCGGTCCTAGAAAGGTGTGACATCTTTGACCTATTGTTTTTTATATATAACCGAACATTGAACACATTCCATCCAGGAATTATCTGAATATTTATTTCACGAACTGAATATTTACTGTGTATAAAAATTTTTTTTTTTGTATGATAATGAAAAAACATTGAACGATCTACCTGGAGGGAGAATCACTCAAACTCGATTATTCGAGTGGTCTTCCGAAATTAATCATTACCCCTTCTTCGCCGCGTTTTATTTGATAATTCACTCTCTCCGCGCGATTTAGATATTCACATACAGAACGAAATCAAAATTCACAGACACAACTCAAATAGAGTATCACAAAGCGGCTGTCTATTTTGATAACAAACATATATCGATGTATTCAGGATATCCCTAGAAGTAGTGAGTTCCTTTCACGTGTGGGTAGTGTTTGGTATATAAAGTGAAACATACTCATAACATAAAAAACATATAATTTTCATGAGTATTGAGTTGAATCTGGAAAAATATCCAACAGCTGGTATCACCGCCAGTGTACTTGTGCGCCATAGATGGAACGCGATAATAACACAACTTTTTAGGTTTGAAGTTTGCTGAAATCGGTAACATCTGAGAGTTTCAACTATCAGAGCTTATTTTCGTAATTATATTGATGAATTTCGGCAAAGATGGTTATTATTTATTACTCATTGGGTGTATTGTAAAAAATATGTTTTTTTTTCAAAATGGCGTGTTCTTCTTACCCTTCCAAGAAACGCATTATTTTCGGGGATACCCTGTGAATACTGGCCAATGTTAGGTAGTGTATGTGATAAGTGGTCATGTCCGGAATACTCGAGAAACTAAGATGCAGTTTTTCTTCACTATTCACTGCTACAAATAAAGGAAGATCAATCTTTGTACACTGATATATTGCTTTCGTTCTACCACTGTTTGTCCCTTTCCAACAGAATACCTCTGCAACTAGACAAATGCCGCCACATTTTCTGGAGAACCAGCAACTATACTATCGATTGAGAGTTATACAATGCATTAAAGTGAAATATTCAGGGATATCACCAACATCTGATCGCAGCGTCTGCTGTTCACACGGATCTGTTTCTTGAACACTGTCTGCTAGAGAATCGCATCAACTATTTGTTATTTATCTTCTACAGAGTGGCCACTTTTTAATGGGATTGTATTGGTAACTTTTAAACCATAAGAGTTAGAAGGTCGGTCAAATGGAGAAAAGGTTGCATTCATAGAAGCATTGTCAAGCAGTTCAAACAAATCGAGATTATCAGGGCCGGTTATTGAGATATCATAAGAAAAGTAAATTCTGTCATTTTGATTTTTCTTTTTTTCCCACTTTATTTCGAATATTATCAAAAAATGTCACGGGAGTTTTCTATTTGACAGTAAATTATCCTCATTTTGACATAATCAGATTTTGTATCCAACGTTTCGTACGCTCTGGGCCACCCTCAACCTCATTTTTTTCAATCCGGACCTGCATATTTTATGACATTTTCTGAAATAACTTTTGACGCTAAATTCAACGATATATCATACAATGTCATTCAAAGTTGATTTTCAGGTGATTTTGACCATTATCCAAATTTCTTTGGGTCGGATCTGTATTACATTTAGGTACCTTTAGTTTGATTAACAACATGCAATACATTTCGATAAGAAAATCAACTTACTCATCTTCAACTGAATGAAACGTAACAGAATCAAAGCAAGAAACAAGTAATAATTATTTACAAATTTCAAGAGGTGAAAAACCTAATTCATAATAATTAAACGAAACTATCATTTAATGAAAGAGAAATCAAATGATTATTCGAAAGAAAATGATTAACATTAATGAAAGTAAGTGTTCGAAATGTCCACCATTTTGTAAAATGCACTTTGGGGTTCTGGAACCCATACTTCTTATACATTTGCTTATTTCGTCTCCTTGAATACCTTCCAATACATTCTCAATCTTCTCGCGAGGAATCATTATTGTTGGATTTGTCATTTGTTCCGTTGAAACAAATTACAGAATCGAACTTTATTTTGAGATCATTACGATATCATTTTGGCAAGGCTTAGTATTCAAATTTAAAATTATTGTATTCGCGTCTCTTGACTATTTTATTAACAGCAGTTTTTGATAAATTGCATTCACTGGCCACAGTTCTCGATTTTTTCCTGGGTTCAATTGAATTTGGGTCAGAACATTGATATCCTCGATAGACTTGTTTCTTCTTACATACACACAACTCTAGGTTCATTGAATGTATTATTTTCAAGTAGTAGGCCGTGGATAAAGAAGAATATAACAAGAAATGTCATATTATTTGTCACTTCCTTTATTATTGTGTCACAAGAACTTGTCATTAAATACTTTTCTGAGTAATTTCAATTTAACTTATTCGATATGGTAAGATACACAAATGAAGAGGAAGAGAGATATGTGCGAAGTGTACATAAAACTAGATAGAAATTCGTTCAAAGCACAACAAAGGTATGGTGAATTATATCCTGAAAGAACAACGCCAAATATTAAAATGTTTCGACGTTTATCTACAACGTTACTTGCACATAATTCATTCATCAAACCTAGAGGTCCTTATGTACGACGAAACGAGCCTATCAATGACATCAATGTTCTGGCCCAAATTCGAATGAATCCAGGAATAGGATCGAGAACTATGGCCAGTGAATGCAATTTATCAAAAAGTGTTGTTAATAAAATACTCAAGAGACACGGATACCATGACTATAAATACCAAGCCGTGCAAAAACTATATCACAATGATCCTGAGAGAAGGTTGCAATTCTGTAATTGGTTTCAACGGAAGGTGCGGAATAACAACAATTTTGCGCACAATATCATTTGGGGAGACGAAACGACATTCACAAATTCTGGCATGTTCAATCGAAGGAACAAACATTTTTATGCCACGAAAAATCCTCACTTAATTCATGAAGTTAGACATCAATATCATTTTTCTTTAAACACATGGTGCGGTTTGTTGAATAATAAATTACTGGGACCCTATTTTATTGACGGCAACCTAACCGGAGCAAAATATGTAGAAATTATAGAAATAATGTTGGATGATCTTCCTATACGGTATCGGCGTAATAGTCCATGGTTTCAACAAGACGAATGTGGTCCACACAACTCAGGAATGGTCACAGACTATCTAAATCGAACTTTTCCCGATTCATGGATTGGAACAAGAGGTCCAGTAGCATGGCCTGCCAGATCTCCGGATTTGAATCCGCTGGATTTTTATTTGTGGGGATAAAAAATAAAATTTATGATACTACGAACTCGACAATAGAGATTCTTCGCGAGAAGATTGAGAATGTATTGGAAGGTATTCAAGGAGACGAAATAAGCAAATGTATGAGAAGTATGGGTTCCAGAACCGCAAAGTGCATTTTACAAAATGGTGGACATTTCGAACACTTACTTCATTAATGTTCATCATTTACTTTCGAATAATCATTTGATTTTTCTTTCATTAAATGATAGTTTCGTTTAATTATTATGAATTAGGTTTTTCACCTCTTGAAATTTGTAAATAATCATTACTTGTTTCTTGCTTTGATTGTGTTACGTTCCATTCAGTTGGAGATGAGTAAGTTGATTTTCTTATCGAAATGTATTGCATGTTGTTAATTAAACTAAAGGTACCTGAATGTAATACAGATCCGACCCAAAGAAATTTGTATAAGGGTCGAAATCACCTGAAAATCAACTTTGAATGACATTGTATGATATATCGTTGAATTCAGCGTTTAAAGTAATTTCGAAAAGTGTCTGAAATATGCTGGTCCGTATTGAAAAAAATGAGGTTGAGGGTGGCCCAGAGCGTACGAAACGTTGGATACAAAATCTGATTATGTCAAAATGAGGATAATCTACTGTCGAATAAAAAACTTCTGTGACATTTTTTGATAATATTCGAAATAAAGTGGAAAAAAAAGAAAAATCAAAATGACAGAATTTACTTTTCTTATGATATCTCAATAACCGGGCCTGATAATCTCGATTTGTTCGAACTGCTTGACAATGCTTCTATGAATGCAAATTTTTCTCCATTTGACCGACCTTCTAACTCTTATGGTTTAAAAGTTACCAATACAATCCCATTGAAAAAGTGGCCACTCTGTATATCAAGAAATAGTGGATGTATAGGGTGGTTCTTGATAACCCATGTTTATTTCGGAGAACACTGAACTTGCGGATATTGAGTTATTAGGATTTTTTTAATTTTAAATTTTTCTTTGAACGATCTGTAGATGAATACTCAACATGCATCCCAACTGACAGAAGTGATGAAATTTTCGGAAAATTCAATAACTATAACCATAGATGGCATGGATAACAATAGAATAAAACCTATAAACTTTCTCGACATAAATCTAATGCGCGACAATGCTGGAAACACAAACTTGTTAACCAAAAAGAGAGGATCACATCGTTATACAAACTATTGCCAAATTTAACTTGCTTACCCAAAATTCAGGAGAAGTAATATTGAAAACAATTTGAAAGAAAATGATAACCTGACCAAAGTCGTGGCAAAAAATTTTGAAATGAATTTATCCGATCTACAAGAATAACAATAACATATAGATATCCACTATACGTACACGAATTATCAAATGAAATCAATTACTGGATATAACATAATTTGAAAAGGGAAACATTCTCAATTGAATATTGAATAGAAATATTTTTCGTTCAATGAAGAATCCATGATAAAAAAGAAGTTGTTGTTTGTGAATGTCTAACAGAAAACAACTGAAAGATAAGTGCCATGTGAAGTGGAATGAATAGAAAAATCGAATTAAACGGTTTTCTTCACATAAAGGATTCAATATAAAATTGAACCAGAAAATGGTAAATCTCAGGTGAAAAACAACTACTTTCCTGGCAAATACCACGCAGAACATTGAATGATATTCACCTGAAAATCCATGCATACTTCCATATAATATCAATGGACATTGAATGCAAATGTTTCTTTCTGATAAGCTCGATTATGTTTGATTTATGTCGTGTTCACCTAACAATCCGCATACCGGTTTCAGGCTTCTTGGCCCTCATCAGTACGGAGTAGTCAACCAGCCAAAGGTCCAAAGAACTCTGGCTGAAGTGAGACACAACGTAAATAAAACCATCATCGAGCTTGTAACACCTATAGGTACGCCGGAAAAGATAAACTTTAACTGGCGGTACCTAGTGACAGAAAGAAACACTCCGAAAATCTCCCACCCCGATAGGTTTCTAAATGAAAGATCCCTTCTCAGTAGGAGTGGCAAGCCCGTCTAGCATATAGTGAAAGATAAGTGCCATGTGAAGTGGAATGAATAGAAAAATCGAATTAAACGGTTTTCTTCACATAAAGGATTCAATATAAAATTGAACAGAGATGTAGATCTCAGGTGAAAACAATTTTCCTGGCAAATACGCAGAACGTTGAATGATATTCACCTGAAAATCCATGCATACTTCCATATAATATCAATGGACATTGAATGCAAATGTTTCTTTCTGATAAGCTCGATTATGTTTAATTTATGTCGTGTTCACCTAACAATCCGCATACCGCAACCAGAGTTCTTTGGACCTTTGGCTGGTTGACTACTCCGTACTGATGAGGGCCAAGAAGCCTGAAACCGGTATGCGGATTGTTAGGTGAACACGACATAAATTAAACATAATCGAGCTTATCAGAAAGAAACATTTGCATTCAATGTCCATTGATATTATATGGAAGTATGCATGGATTTTCAGGTGAATATCATTCAACGTTCTGCGTGGTATTTGCCAGGAAAGTGGTTGTTTTTCACCTGAGATCTACCATTTTCTGGTTCAATTTTATATTGAATCCTTTATGTGAAGAAAACCGTTTAATTCGTTTTTTTTTTCTAGAAAACAACTGCTTCCCCGGCTGAAGCCACGCTGGACATTGAACTACATCTGATAGATACTCAAAAGAGAAAATCCGAAATTGAAAATTTGCATTTTTATTCAGATAATTATTATTTGATTTTCTATTCCAGTCTCAATTAGGAACTCATATAGAAAATCAAATGATAATTATCTGAATGAAAATGCAAATTTTCAATTTCAGATTTTTTCTTTTGGGTTAAGGTTTTTTCAGAATATCTATCAGATGTAGTTCAATCTCAAGCGTGGCTTTAGCCGGATAAGTTGTTTTATTTTAGACATTCACAAAAAATAACTTAATTTCTATCTTGGATTTTTCAATTCACAGAAAAATATTTCTATTCAATATTCAATCAAGAAAGTTTTCCGTTTCAACATGAATACCCCACAAGAGGTTATCTTGAACGATGAAAGATAGTGACTAGAGTTTATCTTTCAGTCGCAGATGATTCCACATCTGATTTTATGAACATCCTGTTCATATTTTCGAACAAATCAATATAACATAACTATCTCACATCGATTACGGAATACCAATAACCCCATTTATCGAAAATGCTTAAATATGTCAAACAAAACTGTGAAATTTTGTGTGTGCTACTTCTATTGTGATCTCTTGGAATAATTTGTGAGTATGATTTCATGATAGAGAATCTTGTTTTTTTCACAATACCATGACAAATATTCAAACAAAAATATTCGAGAGTTGAAAACGTTCCTTGAAATACTGAAGATAAAAACATAATCTGACGGAATTAACAATAGAAATGAGATGAATGAGACACATTTATTTCAACTTTCCAACTTTGTTCATAACATTATTGATGAAAATAGATCTTTACATGTTTCTATTGAAATCAAAATATAGTGAGGTCCATTCACTATAATTGAAACTTCTGAACATTTCTAAGTATTAATAAAAAAAAAATCAGCAGTCATCGGCTCACGGAGTAATAAGTAATACTACAATTCTAATTTTCAACAACTCCACCTGTTTTGGGGTTCCGTGAAATGATCTTTTTGGTAGATCCTGAAGGCCTCCATTGAATGGAATACTTTTAGCACCCTCAATTTTCATTCCAAAACTTGCTTCTATTATAGGCCATTTTCAAGACACATGAGAAAAAATAACAGACATTAAAAATTTCACTCTTGTAATTACATTCGGCAAATAATCTCGTTTTCAGTTTGTTTTGGTTTTTTGATGTTCAGGTCGAATAATATTTCCAATAGTTGCAATACATACCATAAAAGGCATCAATACATCGTAGGTTGTTCGTTTGGTTTGTTGAAAAAAGGAGGAATTTGGTGCATTATTTTTATTTTTTGTTGGCTGACATTTCAGGAAATTGCTTAGGAAAAAATCCATATTACATAAAAAATTAAATGCATTTTGAAGTAATAAAAAAACACAAAATATACCACTTTAATCAGCCCAAGACATCATATGAAAAAACTGGGAAAACATAGAAGAACATACAACTTTACCCATCGATGAGTTTCTAACAGCAGTATAATACACATTAACCTCTACATATTTCCAATATAATGGAAAATATTATAAGCAAATTGAAAGTTGCGCCATGGGAGCTTCTATCTCCAGCGTGATAGCATTAATTTTTAAATTAACAACAAATACATACTATTTTTTTTCAGGTATTAAAACGGAAAGCGCCGAGTTAACAATACTTTTTGGCTCAGGAGGAATGCAAGGCCGGCCTCGACGACAACTTTTTTTTCGGTACGCTAAACATATATTTCGCGGCCTTGGCATACAAATAACTATTTATTACAAGCTTTTATTATTACAAGTTTTTATTCAGTTTCACTTGTCATTTCGTTAGTTAGAGTCAAATCTTGCAAGTGAATTTTGACCGACTTCTAAACATCCGATTGATTTGAAATTTGGCGGATGTTCATAATTGTGGTGACAATGCATTATGGAATTTTTGTTAGAAAAAAAAACAAAATGGCGGCTCTAAGATGGCGGACGAAATTGGTAATTATTTGATTCAAAGTTGGTATATGGGGGGGGGTCTTCGGGGTCGGAGATTAGGAATTTTCTGTCAAAATTCATAAAAACAAGATGGCGGCTCCAATATGGCGAACGAGTTTTTTTATTATGGTCCGATTCGATTCAAAATTGGTATGTGGGGGTTTTCGGGGTCAAATATTAGAATTTTTTGTAAAAATTCATGAATTCAAGATAGCGGCTCCAAGATGGTGGACGAGTTTTGTGATTATAGTCCGATTCGAATCAAAATTGGTATGTAGGAGATTTTCGGGGATCGGAGATCCTGAAATTAATGTTTCAATAAAATTCATAAATTAAAGATGGCGGAGAAAAAAAACAAAATGAGTAATGTGATTATGGTCCGATTCGATTCAAAATTGGTATGTGGAGGTTTTCGGGATCGGAGATCCTGAAATTTCTGTTGAAATTCATGAATTCAAGATGGGGCTCCAAGATGTAGAACAAGTTTTGTGATTATGGTCCAATTCGATTCAAAATGGGTATGCGTGGGTTTTCGGGGTAGGTTTTAACGAACTTCATAAATTCAAGATGACAGCCCCAAAATGTAAGGAGAATTTCGTGATTATGGTCCGATTTGATTCAAAATTGGTATGCGGCGGCTTTTCCGGTCGGAAATGATGAATGTTTTGTCAAAATTTATAAATTTAAGATGGTGGCTCCAAGATGGAGAACGAGTGTTCTGATTATGGTCATATTTTATTCAGAATTGGTATGTGGGGGTTTTCAGGTTCCGAGATTATGAATTATTTGACAAAAATCTATAAATTCAAGATGGCGACTTCAGGATGGCGGACGAGTCTTGTGATTATGGTCAAATGGTATTCAAATTGATGTGTGGGAGTTTTTGGGGTCAAAGATCATGATTTCTTTCAGCTCAAAACTTACAGGGAAGAGACCCTGTGATAACGATGCTCTACTTGAAATGAACTAACTAAAAAATAAAAATAATGTAACTAATAATAAACCTTTTTAAAGACAAGCTTCCATTCAAGCCGTGTACTGAAACGTATGAAATAAGTTTAAGTCATCGCTGACAATGATTCAATTATTTCTTGTTGAATTATTTGGTTTCAAATGGCTTGTCGAGCGAATTGTAATAAAGTCAATACTTCGACAAGTTGTTACTCACCAACCCATCACTGCCCAATCAAATTAATTGGTACCTACTTTTATGAACACTTTGCACCAGAAGCTTACCTCAGCGATGACTCATTTCATACGTTTCAATACACGGCCTAAATGAAAGTTTTTTATTAGTTATTTCATTTTTAGATATAATCTGATGAAGCCTGGGGGCTCCCAGGCAAAACGTAATATTTTTTTCGAAGTAATAACATATGAAGAATGTATAAAGAAGCATCCAAAATCATTTATACAAATATACAATACATGGTTCAAGAATAAAAAAACATATATATATATATATATATATATATATATATATATATAGAGTGAAAGATAGTCGTTGCTGACTAGTTAGGTGTAACAAAATAATTATTGGGGTATGCAGCAAAAGAAAAAGTGTACTCTTTAAAGTTTGTCCAAGCTTTCGGAATGTTTTATTTCCATCTTCAGGGATACTACAATGAAGAATTGAACAAATTAGTGTGTCATTCGAACCTTAAGGTACTAATAACTTACATCTTTGTTGAGATTAGTTTCTATGTTGTTTATGAATGTTCTTCATGTAAAGTACGGTGAAATATAAGTTCTGAATTTGAAGTTGGCAACAAATGTTTTAAATCGTCAACTAATTATACACATTAAAATTCATTGAAACGTTACTCATTGAAATATTAAAAATATAAAGTCTGAAACATGTGTGACTTGAAAAAGTACAATAGGTTATAAATTGTGGGAAAATTATTTATTCACTTGTCATCTGCATTGACAGTCACTGGTACCAACTGAGGGTAGTACCAACTGATATGGAATGGTTTGCCATTATTGGCCAAAGTATTTTAGTAATTTCCTTGTTAGTACCAACTGAAGGTTGGGCCAACTTAAAAATATTAATATATCCGTTATAAATGGTGACATCAGCGGGACATTTTTTTATAAGATCATTGTTATTCATTTTTACTGAAGTGGCTAGTATACAGGGGTGACAGCGTCGAGAAAGTTATGAAAAGATAAATTTCTCCTTGTCAGGTAAAGTTGAAGGTATTATCATTTTTTTTTCTATATGAAACAGGGAAATGGGTCTAAAGCCAATTTAGCCTTGTTACATTTGGTAGTGCGCGGTCGGAAAAGAATTAAAAGTATAACATCATGGATCAGCGACGGGAAACATCATCTTTTAGAGGACATCACAAGGGATCCAGCAGAAAGGCTTTCACCTTTATACTAATCTTTCTAGTAATTAATTGGTGTCAGGGAATAATTTTATATGACTGTAGTGACCCAAGAACAGATATAGTGTTGGTATCACTAAGGAATGTTGCTAAATGCCCGGAACCGGCATCGGAATACGCGAGGGCCGAAAAGACAATTAAAGTTATTCAAAAAAATGAAATAAACACTATCCAGGTGTTTAATTGAAGTTACACGGTTAATAATGCATTGTGGGATGCATATTTTCCAGTGTGGTTGGAGGAGTGTCGTAAACCTCATTCTTCGAATATCCCTATAGGAAAAAATCGAGGCAAGTCAAATCTAGTGATCTCGCTGGCCAATTTTGTGGTCCTCCCCTACCAATCCATTTATTCGGAAAGCACATATTCAAAAACTGGCTGACACTGAATTTGAAATGTGCCGGAGCTCCATCCAATTGTAACCACATCCGTTTTCTGATATTTAGCGGCACATTCTCCAGAAGCTCAGGCAAATCATCTCGTAAAAATTGTAAAAATTTTTGACCATTCAATTTCCATCAAAAAAGTATGGTCACGTTAACAGACCATATATTCTGGTGATCCAGAGTGCGGAAAAAATGAGGATTCACATCACTATAATAATGGAAGTTGTGTTTGTTGACTGAGCCATTTTTATGAAAAGTAGATTCACTAGAAAATAAAATGGAATCCAAAAAATGTACATACTCACTAAACTTGTCCAGAACCCATAGACAAAACTCGATTCGTCAATGGAAGTCTATTTCATATAATTCCTGGTGCATCTGAATACGGTACGGGTGAAATTTGTATTTTTTTATTATCCTAGAAATGCTCCGTCTGCTTATCCCTGTATCTTTCTCTATCTTACGTTGACTCGTATGCGGGTTTTCTATGATTGATTCCATAATGAAAATTTCAACTTCCTCATTTCCAATGATAGGTTTTGGTCTATTTCCCTTTTTATAAGCTACACTTCCAGTCCTACGAAATTGATGTAGCAATTGTTTGGAAACCAACTTGTTTGGATGATTCCGGTCTGGATATTTTTGGGCATACACCCTCGACGCCAAAAGGCAATTCTCTAAACACTCACCAATCGCTAAAATCATATCTATCCGCTCTTGAATGGGATAAGTTTTCATTTTCGACGCTAATGCTTCAGTGAATGTTTTGAATAACGTGAAACACAATAACTGTCAATGAGAATTCTTTCAACAAGATGAATAAATGTCGTTTCAAAGCTATCTTGATTCAAAGAATGCATTGAAATAAGAACTACTATTTGAAAAAGCCAATATCTGAAAAACTATTTAGGTTAGGTATAGGGAACCCCATTATGAAATGAAAATTAATTGAATTCTATTTTGTTCAGACCAAAAAAATACAGGGTGTTCTATTTGAAATAACAAAGTTATCGTTGTCCGAAATTATAAAAAAGTGACAATGATTTTTGAACATTCTGTATAATATTGAGAAACGGGTTTTATCGAAATCGATAGCCCAAAACCTCTTTCATGCTTGGTCGGAATTCGAAGGGATGATTTCTTTACATTTCGATGTTATTTAGTTTCCAATTGTACCTAGCATTTTCATAAAAAAATCAATAACTCGAGAACGGTTATAGTTAGGTACATAGTACCATGAATAAATCATTTAATTTTTTTCTGCCCTATTCAAAAGTGTAACGAAATACAGGGTGTTCCATTAAAAAAACACACTTTGATATGTCACACTCTTTTGAGCCACCCTGTATACTCCAAAATAATTTCCTTTCGCAGCCTTAATCAATATATATTCAATTAAATGGAGAAATTCCTGAAAAAATTAATGGTTTGGTTTACAGGGACCGTGTCGTATGGGGTGCCCCACCCTGTATTATACGGGGCAAATCATTGCGTTTTACATAATTATTCTGTTTTCATTGCTGTTCTTGATACAATTCGACGTGATCAACCCAAAAATACAGAAGCTTCTTTTTTTATTTGGACCAAATTTTTTTATTACAGCATTTCTATATGATAAAAGTAACTCAAGTGCCTAACAGTCTCACTCTTTCGAAAAGTGCTGAGTGCTTAGTGGTCGCTATGTCCAATTACTCTCTGAAAGTGCGTCTAATCCGAGCATTTCAGAAATAAAAGAGCTCAGTGCTCCAGACTCTGGAGCACTTTGCAAGAGGGCTTAGTACTCGAAGCAATTTTCGTCAGTGCTCGGCACAGCTCTGCACCATTGTTGTTAACAAATATACTCGATCATTAGTCTCCCTATTTTTCCGTAGTTTTAAGGCTGGCCGCACATTTACTATAGTCGGATCCGATTGTCTGAAACGATTCCAAATCGGACCACTACCGACACAATATTTCCGATTTTAT
This sequence comes from Gonioctena quinquepunctata, assembly GCA_018342105.1. NCBI lineage: Eukaryota > Metazoa > Arthropoda > Insecta > Coleoptera > Chrysomelidae > Gonioctena > Gonioctena quinquepunctata. The sequence goes on from JAFIRS010003402.1 coordinate 89,573, forward strand.
TTGAATGTCGTTGTACAATACAGTAGGTATGTTCTCACACACCGCATAGAAAATGGACGATGTCGAGTTATTCGCAATTGCTTTTCTACTCTCACAACGAAAAAAAAAGATAAAACGACGCTATTGGATACATCCGTTGAATACAAAAAGAATTCAATAAAGTCAGTTTCACAGTTTGAATCTGAAGTTACGTGCTCATCCAGAGAAATTTTTAGATTATTATCGAATGTCAATTACTCCTTTCAATGAACTGCCAAGCCCCATAATTACAGAAAAACTCTCATTTCTAAAAAAAGCAACATGATATTACGGGATACGAACTTTATAGCCCGAAAATAAATTCCATGGGTATGAACATAGGTTCTAAATTCGAATAAGCGACAAACGCTGATGAGCACATTCCAGTTAAAAATACGTCGTTATTGGAAGACAATTAAATGCACTCAAAAATCATTATCAAGAAATAACCCTTTTACACCGGATTCATAAATAACTCATCTGAGAAAAATTAACGATGGTAAACAAGATTATTGATTTCAACTTGTTGACATCGCAGCGCGATATGAAATATCATAAAACTTTGTTTATGGAATCATAACAACCGAAAAACGCAATACATCTATAAGATAATCGACAGCTATTGAAAATTCACTCATTAAAACTTTATCGGATTGATTCATGCGTGCATGAACGAAACAAACCCATTAATTAATAATTATTTTGACCAGTTGAAGATAACGGGTATGGGAATGAAAATAACGCACGACGCCAGCTAGGGTTGAATAGTACAAAAGCATAAAATGCGAACCAGCAAATAATCAGTCTTAGAACAGTAGCCAAGCTAGTTATATCATAGTCGTTACTCCGGTAATATGTTCCTCTCAAAAGTGAGGTTAAGAAGTCCGTCGAATCACAGTATCGTAAAATGAGATTGAGAAGTGTATGAGTAAAATCGTCAATGTAGTGAACTTCAGAAACCATTAATCTAAGCAAGTCAAACCAAGTATTGAACGCTCCAAGTGAAAGCACGAGTAAACAGTAGTTTTTTTTTCAAAAAATTGCCTATTTTTGTCAACGCTTCCCGTACCGAGATAAGTCAACGGAACAACGCAATTCGATAGTTCATGATCTCTCAGAACAACCATAGCCATATCGCGCTATAATAATATACCGGGCGAATAAAATAAAATAACCAATTGAAGCGGGATTACTCAAAATAATGATAGAACTAATTGTCGTTTAAAAACCTACTCCAGTGAATGAGTTTGAAACAGGGCGAGTCCTATGTATGTTTTTCTATATTTATGTTCATGGCAAACCGAACCCTTCATAATGTGCATGTGTCTGTAAAAGTATCTCTATATTCTCATGTTATCAAAGACCTCAAAAGAGAATTATTTCTAGCCGTTTGTGGCAATTGATGTCGAGATTGTGTTTAGTAAGTCTATGTCGATTTTGTAGCCACTGTAAAATTAACTGCCAATAAGCTACACTCTTTTTGTTGTATGAATATTGTTTCATATTATTCGTCTATAGAACGAATAAAATAATTGTGTCAACGTTTACTAAATATATACGTACATTCTTAACATTTTATTAGTGCATTATTATTTCTTGGTTAATCACTGTTTTTCGAATCCTTCCGAAAGGTACGTACTTCCTGGATAAACAACCCACGTTCCGGTATTGAAAGAAAGGAGATTGGTCTATGTCGACTGCTCCATAGATCATTTCCGGTTCGACTCTATTCAGATAGTCAATGTGGGGTATTTACTTCCCCAACTCTCCCCAGCTTTAACATTAGAGTCAGGTGGGTGGTTTTTAAATAGATAACACTCTATATATAGGCCAGCCTTTAACATTGGTGGTCAAGTGTGTGGTTTCAACACCCTGTATATGGCCAGCATTCAACAGAACTACTTAATTTAATTCAGGAAAACGGGACACACACTTGAGACTTGCAATTACCCCAGGAGAACGGTTAGCTATCACTCTCAGGTAAGAATTTTTTCATTATTTATTAGTTACAATCTTAGGTATAGTATAGGTTCAGTACATAATATTTAATTATTATTATTAAAATGGAGAAACTCATATACAACAGCATTATCAGCATGTCCTGACAAGCTATGTTGTGAATGCTCCGGTGGCGATAATGGTGATTGTTGTTGATATGATGGTACTGGCCCAGTGGTATCAATTCCTTTATTGGGAGCGAAGATCATCTGGGGGCTCTGTGAGTAGCTATGTGATGAAAGCGAAGAATAAACATTTCGTGGAGGTGGGGGTAATGTAATTGTCTTTACTAGTTGTAACATTCCAATGTAGAAATCCATTTTCTGACTTTTTGTCATTGTTTTCAATTCGCTTCGAAAACTTAATAGAAATTTTGTATCGTCGTCGTCATCAACTACGGGTTTTTGTTTCCTCTGCTTCATTATTTCCAGTATTTGACTTGGTATATCTTTTTTAGCCTTCTTCCTTTTCTCAGGCACTTCCTCCGTGATATGGTCTTCTACATTTGAGTTTTCATCTACACTGTCTTCTCGTTTAGTCCCATCTGTTAAAGTTCCTTCACCTCCATTGTCAGAATTCCCTTCGAGGATGAAAAAAAAATGCAAGTTAAATCAACCTATGTGTTACTAAAATATTATATTATATGCATTTATCGCCGACTCTGCATATTTGGAGTCAGAAATGTTAATAGGTCGCTGTAAACATATTGCTTTTGTTTTTTTGCCCCTGATCCTGTTGGGGTATTTTTAATTCTATTAATATCTCTCCTTGAGCAGTCCCGTACGTTGTTCCATTTTTTTTTGTATCTGCACCTGAAATTGAAACTTATTGTATGAGAAATTTCACAGACCGAAAACTATTTTATTATGGATAATTAAATGATGTCTTTTTTCAGATACCTTGCTACAGGAAAGAACTTTGAAATGCTCAAGTATGATTTCTTAATGGGAAGCAGAACCATATCTGCAATTGTGAGAGATACATGTGAAGCAATGTGGAGAGTGTTACAACCGTTGGAATTGCAACCACCATCATCAAAAGTACGATGGCAAGAAATAGCCGAAAATTTCAACAGCAAAGCTAATTTTCCGAATTGCCTAGGAGCAGTAGATGGAAAACACATTCGACTTATTTGTCCACTGCATAGTTGATGCTGACTATCGTTTTATTGCAATTGATGTGGGTGCATACGGGAAAGAAAGTGACAGCAGCATTTTTAATGATTGGACCTTTGGAAAAAAATTTGCTAAAAATGAGCTAAATTCACCCAGTCCCAAAGCATTACCGCATACAGATTTACCACCGTTGCCACATGTATTTCTGCGTGACGAAGCTTTCTCTCTGAATACAAATTTCTTGAAGCCTTATCCGAGAACAAATTTAAATCAACAACGTCGAGTTTTCAACTATACACTGAGTCGGGCACGTTGTTTAGTGGCATACTTTCGAACAAGTGGAGGGTATTTCATACTAGTATGACTATTCCGCCAGATTTTGCAGTATTGGTAACAAAAACAGCTTGCATATTACATACTTTTGTACGCGCAAGAGATGGCTATAACTTTGAAGATTCTCTTACTCATTATTTTGAAGATAACCCATTTCGATGTACACAACATAGATATACCAATCAAGGCCGAAATATAAGAGATATATTCACAGAGTACTTCGTTTCACAGGCTGGGAAAATACCTTGGCAATATAGGCGTATAAATAACTAACCCGCAAACTATATAAGAACAATTTAAAAAAATTAATAGTATTGTACTCACATATCTTTTTTTTTCCTGGTCATTTTTACTGTTCCAATCCTCAAATAGTTCCAAACAGATTTGTTCATATGCAAGATCTTTCAAATCGCGATCATGATCATGACTAACATTCCACAAGCAGGGATATTTTTCGACTGCGGTAATTAAATTTTCAGTATCGTACATGGTTTCATACGTCTTTTCTCTACACAACTAGTGAAAACTGATGAAACTGCGGCCGGCCTAAAGAAGAATATAGGACATAACATCATAACCATCAGACTGGTTGATGATGATATCGATTATATCATTGTTTCAGAATAACAATAATCCTTGTATGAATTCATTTATGTCATGTTTTAGAACACTCTGAACACTGGGTCATCTATTTTATGAAGGTATTTTTGAAGACTGAAGAATCAAAGGATGAGTTAGGTACTTTTCTGAATAGTTGATGGAAAAAAAATTGAATTCCAACCAAATTATCATTTCTTCGTTTTGAAAATCAATTATTCAGACATTTCAATCCAGCACCACTCTCAGAGTATTGCTTATTTGGCCTCTGCGTAAAATCAATAGATAAATCAGGTGATGAGATGTTTCGTTGATAGCGTATCCGCGATCAATGTCAATGGCAAATTAATATGTCCTTTGAGACGGTCTGTCGCAGAAAGCTCCAGACGTGATATCAGTATCGTTCTGACTTTAATTATATTGAAGGCTAGATTGGGGTAAGGAACGTTCAGTCCAAGAACAGTAAATCATTATCTCAAAATGAGTATCAAACTATTTGATAATGCGAAACCAATAGCATGTTGTGCACAAAATAATTGGCTCTTCAACATATCATTATTCTGTTTTGAATAAAAAAAGTATTGGCGTGTACTTATGTGCGCGCGTTAGAAACTTCAACTTCAAACTTTCAACATTTAACTTTCAACATTCAACTTTCGACAACATCGATTTGGAATTCAGAAACAAACCATTTTCTCAGTCACAAAAGAAATTTTCAATCACAGTTGATTCTCAATACAAATATTTTCCTGGGGAAGAAAATATCAATAGAAAACTTTTCAGAGCTGAAATAATTTTTACTTTTAAAAACTTTTTTTGGTACGAATTTCATCTATTTCTTCAAAAGTTTAACTTTTTCATAGTCGATATTGTCAATTGAGAACGGTCACCAAATATTGTTGCATATAGAGTAAGGGAAACATTCTCAACTAAATAGTTAGCTTGGCTCAATGCTTTACCTGCCGCTTCACTTGGGTCTCTTTTAGATAATGAATCTTCCAGAATATCCATTGGACTACGACTAGGACCTTCTATTTGTGTCCCCCACACATGCAAATGTGGTACTCTTGTAGATGAGAAAGGAACCCATGGTTCGAGCTGTAAATTCAGCGCAGGACGTCAATCCCGTCATCACGCAGTCAATGATTTATTGAAACGTGCATTAACAACAGCCAATATTCCATCGATCTTAGAGCCTACAGGTGTCAGCAGAGACGATGGTAACCGCCCCGACGGCATGACACTTATTCCATGGAAGTTCGGAAAACCCGCTGTTTGGGATTTCACCTGCGTTGACACGGTTGCCACTTCACACGAAGTTGCTTCCTCCAAGTGTCCCGGAGCAGCCGCAGTAAATGGGGAGAAAATTAAAAGTAGAAAATACCAAAATTTACAACAACTTTATATTTTTCATCCTGTTGCCGTTGAGATTTTTGGAGTATTCGGTCCCAATGCTTTTGAATTCATTGAAGACATGGGAAGACGAATAACAGAAGTGACCAATGATAGAAAAGCAACTTCATTTTCGATCCAAAGAATTAGCATTGCGATCCAGAGGGGTAATGCTGCTTCTGTTTTGGGAACTATTCCTTCATCACGTCAACTGAATGAATTATTTTTAAATCCTCAAAGGACGATCCTTTCTATGGAGAGTTCATATAAACCCCTTAGTTCAGTTCTTAATGATGACTTGTCAAAAGCAATACGACCTTCCATATCTCCATGTAATTCTCCATCGAATAGCCTCAACTCCCTTTCACACAGTAAAAATCGTCGTATCAGAGAGCACAGCTCTGTTAGTTATAACACTTTCAAGCCCCTAGTACACGAAAATGCCAAAATCCTCGGTCTGAATGGTCTGAAAAACATTGGAAATACCTGTTTCATGAACAGCGTTATACAATGTTTATCTAACACCACCTCGAGTATCTGAGAAAAGACGAGTATATGAGGGATATCAACACAAGCATATCAAATATGAAGGGTGCTTTGATAAAACAATTTGCGTTAGTGATAAAAGATCTTTGGTCGGAAGATTCATCTGATAACGTGGTGAATACTGTTTCCTTTGAAAGCCAGATACAAAAATTTGCACCTCGTTTCAGGGGGTACGCTCAACAGGACGCTCAGGAATTTCTAAGATATTTATTGGAAGGCCTTCATGTAGATGTAAACAGAGTGACAGAAAAGCCCAAACCTACCTTGAAAGAAATCGATGAAATATTGAGTGACCATGAGAAGGCACAGGAGTCTTGGTCAAGATATCTTAGAATGGATAACTCGAAAATTGTTGATAATTTTGTTGGTCAACTAAAATCATCGTTGAATTGTATTTCATGCGGCTATTGTTCTGTCTCTTTTGACCCCTTCTGGGACCTTTCACTTCATATTCCACAGAATATTGGCCAGCTCAGTCTTTCACAATGTTTAGACTCGTTTACCAGGGAAGAAATTTTGGACGGCGAAGAGAAACCAACTTGTTGTAATTGAAAGGAAATGATAAAATGCACAAAGTCATTATCTATACATAAGTTCCCCAAAATATTATTAATTCACTTGAAACGATTCTCGCCGATGGGTAGATTTATGGGACAACTAAATGCCACCATTGACTTCCCTCTCGATGGTTTAGATATGAGTAATTATGCAGCAGATAACGTAGCCCCGTGTCTTTACAACTTATATGCTGTGTCCAACCATAGTGGAACAATCTTTAGCGGACACTACACGGCTTACTGTAGACACCCTTATGCAGGCACATGGTACAAGTACAATGACTCCAGAGTATCACCGATATTCCCAAAATCCCTTATAAGTGGAGAAGCATTCATCCTCTTCTATGAGCAAGAGGACGCCCAATCACACCTTCAGTTTCTTAGTTTTTCATTCTCAACCATTTGTTTTTTTTTTATAAATTAATTCAATTATTAATATAATTACGATAATTAATGCAACTTATTATTTTCATTTTTGAGTTAATGTCCTCAGATGTAGTTCAATCACCAGCGTGGCCTCAGCTGGGGAAGTAGTTGTTTTTTGTTAGATATTCATTTTTATCGTGGTTTTTTCAGTTTTCAGAAAAATATTTCCATTCAATATTCAATTGAAAAGTTCCTAAATGTATATTTTTCGAACTTTATCAGGTAATCGAAAGAATTGGAAACAATTCAAGAATGAAGTGAATTAGTGCATAAATGGTCATCAGAAATATTTTCTAAATAGATAAATCCTTTCGACAATCCAAATTTCAGTTGAAATAATTGTTTTGGCTAATAGCCTAATTCCAAAAACATGTTATCATATCAAAATTCATATGATCTTTTTGAAAGATCTCTGATTTAGGGATCCTTCGGCATTCGACAAATGAAAAAAAACAGAAAGGTTCTAAAACTTTGTCCATCTTGGACCTAACCGTCCTAGATAGGAGTGTTTTTTGCTTCATTTCAGTTGAATTCTGAAGGGATGATGTTTCGACACTTAATATTCAGATTTTCCGTATCTATCCCCGGGATAACTATACTTGATTCCAAATCTAAAGAAATGCAATTAGACAAAACCACTTGAAGAGTCAATGGCAACATATATATTATATAAAGCCAAATCAAAACCATACGTTTGAGTAGTAGGGAAGTCGAAATGGGTGTTCCCCAAGGCTCCATCTTGGGCCCAATTTTATTCATTTTGTATGTAAATCACCTAGATGCTATAATTGGTACCGCAGATTATACTGCGTATGCAGATGACTTTTCATTGGTTTTGTCCTCCACAGATAATGAACACCTAATATCGAAATGTATTGAAAACTTAATACAGTATCATCTTTTTTCAATAGCAGAAACTTATTTTTCAATATTAAAAAAACACAGATGTTAAGAATTCACTCCCGTCAAAAAACTATTGATGACCTTGAAGTTAAAATCGAAGGAAACACTTTGTGCAATACACATGATGTGGTTAGGTTTTTGGGGGTGACTCTGGATGAAAACCTCTCCTGGAAATCCCATTGCCAACAATTATGTTCCAAACTAAATTCTTTAAGATATCTATTCATCAATTTACGAACTGTACTAGAAGTGAAACAGATGTTGAATGTTTACTACGCTGAAGTTGAATCAAGACTCAGATATGGCATTTGCCTGTGGGGCAATGCACCAGGTACGAAAGATATCTTTATTGGAAAAAAACGAATCTTGAGATGTATCGCAAGAATCTCTGACAGAGAATCGTGTAGAACATTTTTCAAAACATTTTGTATCTTGACACTTCCGTGCCTCTTCATTTTCGAAACCTGTGTCCATGTTTTCAAAAATAAGGGAACTTTTATGCGAAATTCTGATATTCATGGTTATGAAACAAGGAACAAGCACCATTTTCATGTTAATTTAGCTCGAAAAAAAATAAATTCATGTGCTCCTGATCATATTGGACTCAAAATATTAACAATCTTCCGGAAGAACTGAAGGGTATTAACATATTTCTTCATTCAAACATGAGTATTTTATTGAAAGAATGTTTTTATAGTATAGGTGATTTTATACAAAACTAGACTTTGTGATAATGAGACTTTGTGATAATTATGTTTGACGAAAGTGTTTCTTTTTTGATATTTTTATTAGTCTATTGTTGGTTTCTATATATACTATGCATGTCTTTTTTTTATATATATACATTCTTGTTTTTAAGTGTAATTTTTTATTTAGATATACTGATGTAATTGTACTAACTAAATGACAATTTCAATACATGTAAACTATGTCGAAAAAATGGAAATAAATATTGATTGATTGATTGATTGATTGTGGTAATCCTTCCATAAAAAGGGAATTTGACTAATCGAATGAGTTGAAATGAGAAAAATCTAGTTAGCAAATACACTAGAAATATTGCAGCATTATTCATACACAAACTTCTAGAATATTCGTCAAATTCATTCCGAACTATCATATCCTGTATATCGCAGTGATGCGACCCTTAATGTCAACCACTTAGCTGTGAAATTTTGCTAGCGTTGCGCCCGGGGAAATATATTCTATTATATCCTTGCATTTTTATTTCGCTCATGCTGCTTCGTATGAGAATTAATGTTCTCGAGTTCCTACTCTTTTTTTCTTCCAGTGACGAAATTAAATTGGGTTGATAGATGTTGTTGAAAACTTAAACCGTTTATATGCCTAATTCATGTAGTTTGTGAATGAAGTTGTTTTAGTGAATTTACTGGAGTAGATAATTTGAAATAAAGTTTTTGACTCAGGCAGCCTTTCTTTGGGGATCGATGACCTGGTAAAGAGTATGTATTCATTCACATTCTCTTTCAACATGTTAAAGGATCCTTCCAGTTCAGCTTTACTTGTTAATGGTTATACAGGGTCGATTTTCGGTCGCATTCTATTTATCCATGTCCGCGTTACATTTTGTGTTATATATTTCAATGAGTTTCAATTGACTAATAAACTGAAAGACATGTTATTAAATATCAATAAAAACATATAATATGGAGAAGTAGAAAGCCGCGAACTTCCTCAGTTTCAATATAGGTCAGGTTCTTTTCGAGTGGGGTGATAACCGCCCCTTCTACTGCGACCTTGTCAGATCTATTTCAATAAAGCGAAGGCGTTGATGACCTCGTCCAAATGTTAAAGTACATGTTTCAGTTGGGTTAACCCAAAGCAAGTCGCTCGAAAAGTTTTTTCAAAATTTCATGGGAATTCATCATGATTTTTTTAGAGGATCAAAAAGACACTTTCCTAATTGAATATCCTATGAGGTAGTTATCCTTGATGTCCCCACTTAATAATTCAATTCGACATGAAAAAAAAAACAACTTCTGAGACAAATGATAGTATTCGCCAAATGGATCCATTCTATATCTCGATGAGATAAACTTTAAGCCTCAGCAAAGCGATTATTATATTATCTTTAGGTAATACAAGGTGAGTCAGAAGTACTTTGACAAACTTCAGGAAGTGATTCCTCACAATAGTCTAATATGAATTTCTAATATGAATTGTCCAAATAAATATATGTCCCGATACGCTTCGTTTCCAAGATACAGGGTGTTAAAGTTTTATTTTTATTTTGTTTTTTTTTACTTTTGAAATACTCACCTTGATTGAACGAAAATTGGTATTGAGAGATTTTTTGAGGTGTCGAATTCGAAATTGATGTTACTTTTGCTCTTACTCGTAGGGGGCGCCACCTACACATCTTCTTCTTTTTTGAAGATTCATAACTTTTTTAAGCGTACTTCTAGCACATTTTTCAGTAGAACAATCAATTCCTCTATCATAACTACGTTAAAAAGCAACATTCGTTACAAGTCGCTATAAGCAACCGTTTTCTAGATATTTGGACTTGAAAATTTCGAATCGATTATTTGATAATCGATGCGTGTTGGAATTATCACCATTATTTTGCATTTTTCACAAGAATGCTTGGGAAATGAATTTGTCATTTAAGTAAGTAGTTTTGGTAATTATATATTATATGACAGTTAAACGTTTTGTTGTTTTGTTAAAATTTCTGTAAGTTTTTAAACACTAATTTTGAAAAAAACGGATTATTTAAACAATAATGCTCATTTAGCTGATATGCATTTCGTTCATGGCCTTGCGGATGGCCATGCGCGCGAAGCAAGACCAGGAGCGATTTTCTAATCGAGTACTGCCTTCAGCTCCAACATTTACCAGTCTCCACCGTCGTTTGGCAGAAACAAGTAGCTTTAAGAGGGCAGCTGATATTATTGGAAGACCACGAGCAGGCCGAACGCCAAAATTGGAAGAAGCTGTTTTGAACGCTCTCGAAGAATCCAGAAACAAGTACGAGAATAATTGCTGTGGCTCTCAATTCTACTCAGTCCACAGTTAGGAGAATTATCTACGATCAACAATTCTATCCATACCATATTCAAAGGGCAGAAGCTTTTTTGCCACGAGACTTTCCCCAACGCATTACTATGTATCAGTGGTTTTTGAGAAAATTGGCTGGAAATCCTCAATTTTTAAGATATGTACTCTTCACGGACGAGGCAAACTTCTCCCGAAATGCTATCACAAACTTTCATAACAACCATGTTTGGCTCTGGAAAATCCGCACGCAGTTTGTGAAAGACATTATCAGTATCAATTTTCTGTAAATGTATGGGCGGCAATAATTGGTAACCGAATAGTAGACGCCTATGAAACAATAAGAAACACCCCAATAATTTTTGAACAGGTACGAGATTCAATGACTTGAAGGCTGAATGCCTGTATCTTCGCTGAAGGTGGACAATTTATTTGAATACAATTAAGTTCCCTTTATTTTATTTCATTCCACATATTCAAAATATCTTGAAATAAAATGTTGATATTTCTTGCAAATTTTATCAAAACAAATACAGATTTTGCACCCTTGATACGAAAATAACTATTTCAAACGAGTAAAAATAAATAGAATAGGTGGCGCCCCCCACAAAAAAAAAACAGAACTACTTACTTAAACGTCAAATTCATTTCCTAAGCAATCTTGTGGAAAATGCAAAATAAGGTAATAACTTCAACAAGCATCGATTATCAAATAATTGACTTGAAATTTTCAAGTCCAAATATCTAGAAAACGGTTGCTTATAGCGACTTGTATTGGATGTAGCTTTCCTACGTAAATATGATAGAGGAATCGATTTTTCAACTGAAAAATGTGCTAGAAACACGCTCAAAATAGTCATGAATTTCCAAAAAAGAAAAAGACGTGTAGATGGCGGCCCCTACGAGTGAGAGCAATAATAACATCAGGTTCGAATTCGACACTTCAAAAAACCTCTCAATAGCAATTTTCGTTTAATTAAGGTCAGTATTTCAGAAGTTATTTAAAAAAAAACGAAAATAAAAATAAAACTTCAACACCCTGTATTTCGGAAGCGAAGTGTTTCCGGACATATATTTATTTGGACAATTCATATTAGAATATTGTGAGGAATCACCTCCTGAAGTTTGTCAAAGTACTTTTGAATCACCCTGTATACAGACTATACACAAGTATACCATTCGTTCCATATAACTGATGTGGCACTGGGTCTCAATCAAATTAATGTAGATTGTCAGGGCTTCCAAACAACACTAACTCAAAATCAATGCTGAAAAAACTACATTACTCGTGATTGGTCCAAAAAAAATTATTATGACAGATATTGTTGATGACCATATCATAAGACAATCCGAGTTCGCAAGGAATCTAGGATTGATTATGGACGGTGATTTGCGGTTTAAAGGCACGACTCTAACTGTATTAGGACCGGTTTCGGAAAACTCAAATTATTGTATTACGGTAATAGGCATCTCTTAAACAGAAAAGTGAGGACTATTCTTTGTGACACTCTCATCCTCTCCGAGTGCAAGTTCTGCGAGTTCCTATATGGTCCATGTATCGGCTCTATGGACAAACATAGAATACAAGTTTTGCAAAACTCTTGTCTTAGTTTTATCTTTGAAATACGTAGACGACAAAGAATATCACATAAGTTAGAAGAAGTCCGGTTGCCAAACATGGCTTATCGTCGAAGATTGCACAGCTTATGTTTATGTGATAAAATAATGAAATACGAAACACCTCCATATTTACACAAAAAAAGGGAATATCGAACAGCTGTGCACAATATCAATATTCTCCACAAATTTCACCCTACCCCCCCGCTGAATAGAACAGAAATGTTCAAACGATCCTATTCTTATCAGATTGTTAGCAATTACAATGGACTTCCGGGACTTTGAAAAACCTGCCTCCAACTTTATTCGAATAAAAACTGAGAAAGTTTTCATTTGATGAGCAGAATAGTTAGAGAACTGAATTTCAGTTGCAACTAAAATTGGGTGGCAGCAGGTTTTATTGAAAGAGTTTTTTTTTTATTGGTGCCCCTTTTAACCCATTTAAAGCACGCCTCAGCGTGTTTAAATCGAACTTTAAAAAACGCGCGTTTTTTAAAGGTAACCATGACAACATCAACAAATCGAGAAACGTGAAGTCTAAATGACAAATTTTTGATTATTGATCTGACAGGAGTAACTTGTAACGTCAAATAATATATTACTAACAATTCGTTCATTTATATGTGCTCCTCCATCCATTTGATGAACTTTTCATATTCTTTTTTATATATATCACTGGATTTTCGCGGTATTAACCGCGATTCTGCCTCACTATTCAAAAAATCGATATTAGAATAATTCATTTTTGAGCTCTGGTGACAACAAATATTGATCTGTGGTAACAAATTGCAAATGAATGTTTTTCTCATTTCCATGACAACGAAAGGTATACTGATGTCACATCACGAATTCAACCTTCTTGCATTATTTGTTCTTGTTTCTATTTTTTGTAGTAATAATACCAGTATATATGGGTCAAAGTGCACCAATAAAAAAAAATAACGTAAAGTATTCGTGGATAACTGGTCTTAAAAACACTTGCTCTATTTCGAGCACTCCGGCTGCGCCGTCGTGCTCGAAAAATCGCGCGTGTTTTAAAGCCCTTTTTATCCACTTATACTTTAATATACTATTTTGGAACGAAGTTCCTTATCGCGCGTTGCGAAAGGGGGCTAGACGGAATAAATTAAGACCAAAAGTTGTAACGACACTTTTTGCTGTAGTTGTGAGCCGTGCGGCGTGCGCGTGTTTCTCTGTCTGTCTCTCTCTCTCTCTCTCATAGAAAGCAGGCCAGTTATTTTCGTTTCGTCTTTCTTTCGCATTGAACAGTGTGGTGTCGCGACGATTATTTTTGTTGAGTGTTTTGTTGAGGTTTTTTGTACATAATAAATAATAAAAACTGATAACAATAATGAATCCTGACACTGTTTCTGCACAAGTTCCGGATATTGCTGATGGAGTTAGGTGGGTAGAGATTTTATACAGACAATAATAAATGCTTATGTATTTTTAGCAAGTACGCATTATAACCTCTCTTTACTCTTGTGCTAACCAAGTCATATGCGTTATAATCTCTCCATTATTGTGTGTTTAGCAAGTGTACGCGTCATAACTTCAATAAATTTAAAAGCAAATTATATTTTTATATAACAATATCAATGCGTATGTACTAAAATTGAGCCTACAACTTGAGTTTATATTACATTATATTTGTTAATAATAAAAAAATATCATTATAACTTAAAAAAAAAAATTACAATTTTTTCACTAATTAATCGGAAGGAACTTCGTTCCATCCGGGTGTCCCTTGACACCTCTCAACTTATTATTTGTATTATCTTCTTGTCTTATATGCCACTTTTACTAATAATGGATTATTTCGACTAAAATTATTCACCTGTGCATGCCACGTGTGTATATATTTATATGCGTCTATATGACTCTACAGATGTGCCTACATACAGTTCGGCTTTTTATAGCCTCCCCCCTTATAACTTTTGAACGGTTCGACGTAGAACAATGAAAAAAATAAAAAGTTATTGAATGATATCACCGATACTACTTTTCGAAACGAAAGACATTGTGATTGCCACTAGATGGCGCGGAGGGCACATCAACTTCAAAATTCTAAATAGCATGAGGGTCATGTGGCACATCGTTGAAAAGATAGTTGAATGAAAAATGTTACTCTTCAATAGTTTCCACATGAAACCCCTCAATAATACGACATTCCGTTACTCTTTAATAGTTTCAACATGAAATCCCATGATAATTCATGAGATTTCATGAATGTTGGCTTCACCTGTCGGTGACATTTTAGTTTCGGCGTAACACTCTGATGTCTAGATACCTGGCGGTCGAACGTTTCAGGAAATATTTAAGTTGATAAGACTGCGTGAGATAGAAAAGAAAGGGGAGATAACGTTGATTCTCTTTGGCCTAGACACTAGAGACGCTCTCTTGGGCTAATACTCAAAAGCGAACGGTCGATTTTGGGTTTCGGAAGTTTTTGGCACTTTGGAGATAAAAAGGTCGTATATCTTCACCCTTATAAGTCAATTTCATTTTAACAAGTTGTTTTGGCATATTTCGCACATCGATCAATTGAAAATCAACTTTAAATGAAATTCACGTGTGAGCAACCAAATGGCCGCATATGCGTCTCGTATTTCAGGATTGAAATATTCTCATTCATTTCAATAATATAAGATCATTGCCGGAATGCACAACACTGCTTTGGTTAGTAAGCTCTACAACTAATGTCATTATTTTCATTTGACGATATTCTCGTCTTACCTCAAATTGGTAATTCACGAGCTTAGGTGAATTCATTATCATTCATCTAAGAACCCGTTCCTGCTCGTGTTTCAACCTTTTTCCAGTTCACGAAACCCTTCTTGAAAAATAACAGGACTTGAGGGATACTGAAATACGACCAGTGAATATGATATCTCCTACCCGAGGACCACCTGAAACAATGGTTTCCAGGAAGAACTATCTAGCAGCTTGGAGAGATGGGATTGACAAGTGGGTATTTGCTTTCATTTCTTGTTACAGTAATCAGTGGAAGCTAGACTCACTTGTGATTATTTGATTTCATGGCTAGATATTTTTTTTTACCATGTTCTATCTTTTTGAGTCAGAGTATAGCCAAAGTGCAGATTTTTATCTCCAAACATTGCAAAACCTTGTGCTTGATTCGCAGTTTTCAACGTGTCACTTCGAGGCAAATATCTCGTTTCGTTCCTCACTTGGAGGATATAGTAAGTGAGTATTTGCTTACATTTCTTTCTACTGTAATCAGTGGAAGCTAGACTCACTTGTGATTATTTGATTTCATGGCTAGATCTTTTTTTTTACCATGTTCTTTTTTTTTGAGTCAAAGTATAGCCAAACTACAGTTTTTTGTCTCCAAATATTGCAAAACATTGTGCTTGATTCGCAGAATTCAACGTGTCACTTCGAGGCAATTTATATTGAACCTTTTGTGAAGACGACTTTGTGTGTGCTTTATCATTTCATTTCATATCTCGTTAAGTTCCTCACTTGGAGGATATAGTAATTCATCTCTCTCCTCACTTTGAGGAAATAGTCAAGTTATTTGATGTTGTTACAAGAAATCAACACTCTTGGGTTATTCGAACTATTTTGAGCATAGTATTAAGCTTGAAATAGTTTCAATTCTCTCAGCTCGCTTTGAGTAATATCTCATTGATCACACAATTTTTTCAAATTTATTTATTTTGTTGATAAATGAATTGCATATCCTTCATTTGATTGAACATTAAGCATCAAAATAAGAGTGATCTAATCAAGTTATTGTTTTCAATTGAGTATATTTACTTTATTTTTTGTTTGGCTCAGCAAACGTAGATTCCTTTGTAATTTCACATATTATGTTATCATTGTATTTGTTTGTAATCTCGCATATAGTGTAGTTGGATTAATCTGTAATCTCACGCCTAGTTAAATCATGGTTTGCAGTTGGAATATACCAACGTTTGTATTTTGGGACTTGATTCCCTCAGAATAATTTTCCTTATGAATTTGCTCACTCTGAGGGAACGCTTCGTTCTCCAAGCCAAATTGTAATAAAATATTGCTTGGTGTTTGTTGTCCACAGCTTCGTCTGATTACGAGGATAATTGTTGATCAAGGAACCCAGAAGAATTCAGAATGGCTGCGTAGAACCCGCAAAGTGTACAACCCCAGCACTCGTCTCGCAGAGTCACACTAGTAGTCATCTCGAGACCCACCTCTTCGGAGAGCTCTGGAGTGAGCTCCTAACTCACAACGAACCTGATCCTGAAGTGAGTTCTTAACTTCCAACGAACCTGATCAGAAGCAATTGTCACAAAACCAGCAGAGATTATGTACATCGAGAGTCAAACACTAGCAGTACTTGTAGTTGCTAGGAGGAAACTTGAAGTGGCCCTTAATCGGGACCCATGGATGCGACATGTAAGATACAATCGGCCAAAAAGCTCGAGTGTCATCGGAGGCCAGGCCAGTCGAGCCTCCGATGGAGGTTTCAGTGTGTAAATCTGTCTCAGGGATTCCAACGCAACCACAAGGTGTTCAAAAAGGATTTTTTCCACATTCCAACATGAAAACAGTCTGGAGGGCAAATAATTTTTCCATCTCATATCATATGTCTGTCATTATAATCATCTTTCATCAAATCCAAGATATTCTTGTTTGTGAAGGAAAAGTGGAATCGATTATCTGAAGGGTAATTATATTTGAGGACACAATTCTCGATATAACATTAATAACCAGGTAATCCTCTCATGCGCAGCATATATCTGTCCGTTTCACGTAGTACAACTCATTCGTTCTTCTGTGCCCTCCGAGTGTGAGTAAATCTGATGAATGTTTCTATTCTAGCATTTTCAGCTCATCGGATTCTTATAAAATGTACAGCTGAACCCCTCCACTAGGAATGGAGACGGAGCTCTCACTTGGAAAGGGGCCTCCTGGCCTATTGTATCTTTGCCTGTTGTTCCCTTCTACAGTACCCATTGCAGTAATTTGGCGACTGCAGTTGTACAGTATGTGTGATACTGTTTCTGGTTCCTTCCCACATAATCTGCATGTTGAGCAGTCCAATTTCATCAAGGTGATCGTTTACTGGCGCGTGTCCTGTAATGATTTTCAGTTTCCCCCTGGTTAAGGTTAACAGGTCTGCTGTTTTTATCCGGCACGGGCCTTTGATGTGTTGTTTCCTGGGATGTCATTCCAGTGTTGTTTGTGTCCTCTTTGCAGGTTAATACCAGTTGGGACGTCACTTTCTGGTTACTTAGAGCCATCAGTGCCACCTGACTGTCTGAGAGAATGGATCAGTTCCTCTACTATTGCTCTCCTATTGTTTTTCTTCACACATTGGAGGATTGCGTAGACCACTGCTTGGAATACCCAATGAGTAGCTAAACTCGGTCCTTGGTTTCTGGAATACACTCCTGCTTCCACACCATTCTCCATCTTTGATCTGTCTGTGTACCAGATCTTGCCCTGTAGAATGGTGTTGAGTTCTGTGTTGTTCCATACAGTTCTATCTGGTATTGCAACCCTGTATGACTTGTCAAAGGAGAATCGTTCCGCAGTGTGATCCGATCTCAGGTCTAGTACGTCCCTGTTTCCTATGCGATTATCATGTGTCCTGTCCCAACATTCATGTTGTCCAGTGTGATTCTCAGTCTGAAGGTACCTAGCCTTCAATCAATCAATCAATAAATACTTTATTGTATCCATAAAGAAATCATGGTTAGAAAGCAATACAATGTTAAGATAAAATTACAATAAAAATCAGTATGAACATATGAGGTGAAAAAATTAAAATATTTCAAACGAGCAAAGACAATTAATCACAAAAATATTTAAGTCTAATTTACCAAAAATTCGTCAATAAATCATGGTCACAAAGAATAAAGTTACAATAAAATTAGTATAAACATCTAAGGTAAAAAATTCAAACGAGTACAGACAATTGATCACAAAAAGATTCAGGTATATATCACTAAATTATTGATCCAATAAAAAAACTCATCCAAACTATAATAGGTTCTCTCCATTAATTTATATTTCCGCTCTCTTCTGAATTTAGTTGGTGGTTCAATTTCTTTTGAATCATTGGGAAGATGATTGTAGATTTCGCAACCATTGTAAATAAATGAGTCTTTAATGAGACTCGAGGTGGGTAGCAGAAGTTTTACATCTCTGTTTTGTCGAGTATTGTGTGTAGAGGAGTGAGAGCCAAACTTAGTTTCATGTTTTTTTATTATTGATGCTGTTTCCAAGATATTCAGGGCAAATACTGTTAATATTTTATGGGATTTGAACAACTCTTTGCAAGATTCTCGAGGTTCAGCTTTGCACAAGTATCTTGAGGCTCGTTTCTGTAGGATGAGTACACTGTTCAATAAGTAGTTGTTGCAACTTCCCCAAAATGCAATGCCGTAGCGGATATGTGATTTGACGAGGGAGTGATAAACCATCTTTGCAGCTGATAAATTTAATTCCTGTGAAGTAAGCTTCACTGCATAACACCCAGAAGACAGTTTTTTTCTCAGTGCGATCACATGATCAACAAATTTTAATTTACTATATATGTGAAGACCCAAATATTTTGTGTTTTTATTTTTAATGATTCCTGATTCTAGGTCTAAGTCATCAAGCTCACATTTAAACGTAAGCAGATTTGTTTTATTGATGTTGAGTGATAGTTTATTGGAGTCACACCAGTTAGTTACCTTAGTTGAATCTTCGTTAACAGCTTTGTTTAATTCGTCAGTCTTTTTGTTGTACCATGTAATAGCAGTGTCATCAGCAAACAATGTGAACCTACCTGAGATATTGATGTTAGTTATATCATTAATATATAGTGAAAATGGAACTGGTCCACGGACTGAGCCCTGAGGAACCCCAAATTTTATTTGTCCCAATGAGTAATGTACATGAGTCTTGACAATTTGCTCTCTACCGTGTAAATATGATTCTATCCATTTGTAAGACAGACCCCTGAAACCATAGTACTGAATCTTTTGCAGCAATATTCCGTGGTCAACGCAGTCAAAGGCTTTCGATAGGTTACAGAACACTGTTGCCACAGCCTCACCATCGTTGATTACGTATATATGTATTCAATAAGAGATCGAAGATAGTATCATTTGAGTTTTTATTGGATTGAAATCCAAACTGGGTATCACTTAAAATGTTATGTTTAGAGAGAAAACTCAATATTCTCATTTTTACCAATTTTTCTATGAATTTCGCTAAAGTTGGTATTAGTGCTATCGGTCGATAATTAGAGGGATTATCAGTATCACCACCCTTGTGCAGTGGAATAATAATGGAAGTTTTAAGTTGGTCAGGAAATATCCCTGTTTGAAATAATTGGTTTATTAATTGTACCTTACTTCTCCTTGTATCAACAAATGAAGAGAAGGCAATCCCAGCAGTGTTTCCATGACTGCAGTGGGCGTTGATTGCATTGCCCCTATAATGACTACGCAGGTCTTCGCTCCTTGCCTAGTTCTGTCCAAGCGCTCCTTTGGTCACCACACCAGAAAGGTACACGTTATGGCCGGTATCACCACCATATTGTACAACCAGTGTACCATGTGTAGTTTCAACCCCCATTCCGCCACAACTAATGTAGTCTCCGCTTTTCTGGTCACTTTCGTCAGATGCTGGTTCCAGGTCAATTTCGAGTCCAATATCACCCCGAGATATTTGACCTATCCCTTGCTCTGTATAAATTCTCCTCGAAGTTTGGAGGTTCCTAGTCCCTCTGGTTTTCGTCTTCGAGTAAATGTTACTAGGGTGGGTGGCCTTTTGAGGGTTAATGTCCTATCCCTCAAAGTCCGTCCATTTAGTTACCAAGTTTAGGGCCACTTGCATACGATCCCTAACCGTGGTGTTCAATTTTACCTGTTCTAGGATGACTATATCGATAGCATCCCCAAAGGTTTTATTGACTTTTTCTTTCAGACAATCCAGTAGTCCGTCCATGACCAGATTCCGCAAGACTGGAGAGAGAACTCCCCCCTGCGGGCATCCTCTGGCCGCTCGGGCCACTACAGTCTCTCCCATTAGGGTTGTGTGTATCAACCTGTTTCTCAGCAATGAGTCTATCCAGGCCACGCAGGATTCCTCGACCCCTCTCCGTCTAAGAGACCTGATGATTGAGTCTATCGAGGAGTTATTGAAAGCTCCTTTTATGTATAGAAAGGCGGCTATCAACACCTCTTTGTTTTCCAGCGTCTTCTTCACTCTATCCACTAGTTCGTGGAGTGCTGTTTCCGTTGAGCAGCGGTCCTGCTATCAGTGGACCGTCCCTTATTTGCCTATCCAGCAGCTTCTCCAGTGTCTTCAGTCCAAAGGACATGAGATTTATAGGTCTCAGGAACTCCGCTGGTTCCAGCCCAGTTTCTCTAGGTTTTGGTAGGGAGATTTCCCTAATTTTCCTCCATGACTTTGGTATGTATCCCAGAGCCAGGCTGTCTCTGAGTATTTTGCCTCAGATATCAATAATAGTTTTTTCGAAATATAATTGGGTGTTCGGTTGATCTGTACGATACCTAATCGCCCCCAATGATTAATTATATTGGTGAACTAGTGCACTCTGAAAGTATATTCCGGATTCCATTAGGAAAATCAGCAAAAAATTATGTGTTCCATCGGAGACCGATGCACATAGATTTGGATTTGCAAAAATATGAAGGATTTGAAAGGTAAACTATTATTACTGCCATTTACATTCAGGGTGAGTGCAACACTGGTTCTACTTCTACAGACTCGTACGAAAACACAATTTTCCAAAGGATTATATGAAACTCTTGGGCTTCGATCGAAAAATGAAAATAATTTTTTTTTTTTTCATCAAGCTCGAATTCTCGTCGAATCATTTTATATATAATGCCAGAAGTATGACACGCTCAATATACTTCTATATACTATATCTTTAGCCACAAAAACTGTGAAAATGGTACACAGTTGGTCACCCCGAATTACATTGGTAGAAAGTTATGGCTTTGCATTTCAGAAAATATCTTTCAAGCAGAGGCTTTGAACGATTATCTGTTGCAATTCAACGTTTGCGGAAGCATTAGTCAGGGAAGTAGTTGCTCTGATGGTTTTTACACCCATTTCATGAGTTGGCTTACAGTGGAATCTCAGAAAGTTTGTTTTCCATTCGGTAAATGCTTGATTGCAATGAGGCAACGCTCCAACTGTCAAGTGGGGCCCTCGAATCTTGTAATTCACAAGGTGGCAACAAAATAAGATAAAAGTAAACAGACATAATATTCCTCATGAGCCTTCTGAACCAACCCCAGTTCAAACTCTATTGGAGATTCAAGGTTGTGAAACACCATTGAATTGTATCCCAATGGAAGAAATGCTCTGAATATGTCGAACTGCTTCTCTTGAAATTGCAATCGATGACTGTTATTCGAAGTATTGAGAGATATAGCAAGTCAAGTCACTTTTGAGACATACATCCATAAGGTGGAAATAATTGGGCTATTCTCTCCACACAGTGGAAATCACTATGCGAAAGTTTTTTGATGGCTATTGCTGATTCATGTCGGGGTATATACAACATTTACAAAGATTTTTCAGCACTGTTGAAAAAAATGGAGGATAGGTTTCATATGGTTGATAGACTGGTAATGTAAGATTATATATCAATATTTTGGAGCTGAAAGCTGCTTATGCACCAACGTTTACCAATAAATCCAAGACACAATGCAAATTGATGGAAAATTATGAGATCATTCAAATCGTCAGATATTTCAGAATATGTTTTCATCGAATGATATTTCAGGTTTCGGTAAAAATATATTATCGATTTCATAGCACAGAACTATCGGGATGCCAGGAATTGCGTGGGCGGAATCATTCCAAAATTAGTATCTTGAAGAGGAGATCAGGCTTCTAAAGAAATATATGTTTTCGTGCAATCGCATGCGAAGTGAGTATTTCGCATTCTCAACACAGTCCGCGAAATTTAATTTCGCGGCCGTAACCCATAGCAACGGCCGCCAAACCAAACGTCACTCCCAAATATGACATTTCTAAAGTACAAGGATTATGTTTCATTGAATACAGCATTAATATTTAAATCAACAACAAATACATACTCATATTATTTTACAGGTATTAAAATGGAAAGAGCAGAGTTCATAATACATTTCAGCTCTGGAGGAGTGCAAGATACTAAAATATCACTAACATTTCGGAAAATTCGTTCTCAATTTTAACAACTATTTTTCTGTTTTATATATAAGATTTTATCCATTTAGATAGAATACCCCTTATCCCAAGAGCAGATAATTTTTTGACTATAATTTCTACGTTCAAGATGTCGAAAGCTTTCGACAAATCGAACATGAGAGAAACAACATAGTTACCTATGTCGATTTCTTGGTAGACAAACTCGGATACTTGGAAAGGACCCATTTCAACCGATTTTTTTTCTGAAACCATGTTGAGTCACTGTTATTGAATTATATTTCTCAGCAAATTCATTTTTTATATGCAAACAGATTTTTCGAGTATTTTTGAGATTTCTGATATCAAGTATATGACGATAGTTCGCTATGTCCATTGTGTTTTCTTTTCCATGTCGTTCCTTCTGTTTCTCTCTTCTTTGAGGAATACTAGGAAAAAAAATGTTGAAGTATGGAATAGTTGTGGTAGTTTCCAAATATCAGTCACAGCCTGGTCTCTTTCTTTCTGGAGTAATGAGAAATCTGCGTATTGCAGGATATCCTGATTCCACCCAGGCTGCTGCTTACTCAAACATAAGATTTTTTATTGATAGGAATTTTGCTTTGCAGTAGATTGTAGATTATTCAGATTGTTGATTGTAGGAGAGCCGATATGGCTCTTCAACCTCTCCGTACCTCGACCTATCAAATCTTCTGTATATTACCCCCAAGACCCGGGATTCCGTGACTCCGTGCAAAGTTCATTAGTTTCCTGAGAACTAAGTCACTGAGAGCTAAGTTGTCTGGGGGCATCAATGGAACCTCATCTGGGAACTTGAGTCTCTTGTAAAAACAGCGCTTGGCAGTCGCAAAACTAGTGTTCTGCAGTTCCAGTGTAGTTCCTGCAGTAACAGCACAGTTTATTGACTGATCTATGAGGTGATACCTCAGTGAACAGTCCATTGCCAGTTTCGAGTCTTCCTTGTCCTTGGCGATTGGTTCAAAAGCGTTTTTGTTTGTCTTTGTTCTGGAACCTTTCATGAGTTGGGCTTTGGAGAGACCACGAAAGGATCCTGGGCTAGAAAATTCAGTGTTTGCACCTCCTTCGCAGGGCTATCGCTTCCTCATTTCTTTTGATCCCCTTGTGACCTGGCACTCACATCAGAGTCACCTGATTGTTGGTAACCAGTTGTTTTGGGGACGGTTTGCAGTTTCAAGTCAGTCTAGACTCATACTTGTGTGACTTTATAGCTTTTAGTGATGTTTGACTATCTGATAAAATATTGATTTTAGGCCCCCCTGAACCGTTTTGCCAATCATTCTTGGGCGCAAATTCCTATGGCATGAATTCCTGCTTGTGAAATTGATGGGGCTTTGCCTAGGGGTTTGCAGAGCTTGAAACTTGGACTCGTTATTCCCACTTTAGCCCTTTCGTTCATTTTGGATCCATCAGGTTACCAAACTGATGCATCCTCTTCTAGTTGAGGCCCATTCGTTGTGCATGTTTGGTGACTGTTTATGACCACTTTTCCAAGATCGACTTCTGTCATGAATATTGGCAGAAATAGCGGTAATATCAGAATGGTACGGATTATGAATATATACCAATAGACTATTTCAAGATATATATCCCAGAGATTAATATAATTTTTGGGTCTTATCACAAAAAAATTAATCTGGATCTTGACTTTGAATAACATTTCGAATAGAGAAAGACACCTGGTTCTGGAAAACGGAATTTATGTGTGCAAATCCAGTGTTTCCAACAATTTCCGACAATTGTGTGTTCCATTCAATTTTTCTAGTAAAATTATTGCATAAAAAAAGGTCAAAGATATTCTGGAGGCTACCAAAATAATAAAGGACAATCAAATGTTGTTCATAGTTTCTAAAATGATATATCATTCAATATCTAACCATCTCTGAGTTAATGAGTGGAAACAATTCCAAGAGTATCAAATCAATTTCAATTAGACATGCATCAGCCTATAAATCATGACTAAGAATACTGTGTTGGATAGGAACTCCAATTCTCACAGAAACAGTCCTTCGGTATATACAGGAATTATTCCATCTGATGAGAATTTTAAGTTTTTCTTCAATCATCCTCTCTGATTGTTCACATCATGCCTAACTAATATATTTTGAACAATGTTATGCGAGACTCCATTTTTGCAGCATAAGTTCCTCCAATCGACGCAAAAAAAACACGTCTGAATTCCAAACTCGTTGATCAGACCCAATTTCAAAATATTTTTGAATAACTACGTTTGTGCTGAGAATCAATGGAATGATCAAACGATCTAACCTATGTGAAGTCCGATTGTAACAGTTTGAGGCACACACTATCATCTCAACCCCCTTTTTCTTTACAAATAACCCATAATTGAAATTGGTCTAGCATCTTCAAACCAAATTAGTTGTACAAAGTGACTCTGGTAGATATATGGAAAGGATAGGAGTTCATTGTTTTTACACACGCTTTATTAGCTTCACTTAAATGTATGTAACGGAATCGTTGAATTTAATTTTCACCCACTTTCGGACGTCCGAATCATTTGAAATTTTGTTCACGTGTATGAAAAACTGATGACAGTACAATAATTCTATAAATATATATATATATATATATTTATAAATATATATAAATATATATATATATATATATATAAATATATATATATATATATATATATATATATATATATATATATATATATATATATATATATGACCTGGTATTCTCATCACAATATTCAGAAAAAAATGTCTGATTCACATTAACAAGAATTGGTGAATTCACTGGTAGGATAATGCATAGATTAAATTCCAAAGTTTTGGCGCATTGAGTGGTATGGTCCTCATATGTTAGGGTAGGGAGAGGCTGAAGAGCCATATTGACCCCCTGCTATAATCTACTTCCACCAAAAGTTACTAAAAACTTCTCATGTGCATGTACAGGGTGAGTCAGAAGTACTTTGACAAACTTCAGGAGGTGATTCCTAACAATATTCCAATATGAATTGTCCAAAAAAATATATGTCCGGAAACGCTTCGTTTCCAAGATACAAGGTGTTAAAGTTTTGTTTTCATTTTCGTTTTTTTAAATAACTTTCGAAATAAACGAAAATTGGTATTGATAGGTTTTTTGAGGTTCTAATTCGAACCTGATGTTATTATTGCTCTTACTCGTAGGGAGCGCCACCTACACGTCTTTTTCTTTTCTGAAGATTCATAACTTTTTTAAGCGTACTTTTAACACATTTTTTTGTGAAAAAATTAATTCCTCTATCATATCTACGTAAAAAAGCTACCCTTGTTACAAGCATATTTTATGATATGAATTTGACGTTTGAGTAAGTATTTGAAGTGAGTTGAACGTTCTGTTGTTTTGTTAAAGTTTCTGTAAGTTTTGAAACAATAATTTTGAAAAAATGGATTATTTAAACAATAATGCTCATTTAGTCGAAATGCATTTTGTTTGTGGTCTTGCGGATGGCAATGCGCGCGAAGCAAGACGTTTTTACCAGGAGCGATTTCCTAATCGAGTACTGCCTTCAGCTCCAACATTTACCAGTCTCCACCGTCGTTTGGCAGAAACAGACAGTTTCAAGAGGGGCAGCTGATATTATTGGAAAACCACGAGCAGTTCGAACCCCAGAATTGGAGGAAGCTGTTTTGAACGCTCTCGAGGAGAGTCCAGAAACGAGTAAAAAATAATTGCTGAAGCTCTCAATTCTACTCAGTCCACAGTTTCGAGAATTATCCACGATCAACAAGTTCATCCATACCATATTCGAAGGGTACAAGCTCTTTTGCCACGAGACTTTCCCCAACGCATCACTATGTGTCAGTGGTTTTTGAGAAAATTGTCTGGAAATCCACAATTCTTTAGATATGTACTCTTCACGGACGAGGCAATGTTCTTCCGAAATGCTATCACAAACTTTCACAACAACCATGTTTGGGCTCTGGAAATTCCACATAGTGAAAGACATTTCGAAAGTTATTTGATAAAAACGAAAATAAAAAAAAACTTCAACACCCTGTACCTTAGACACGTAGCGTTTCCAGACATATATTTATTTGGACAATTCATATTAGAATATTGTGATGAATCACCTCCTGAAGTTTGTCAAAGTACTTCTGACTAACCCTGTGTAATGGTTTTGCATTGTTATTTCTAGAATTGTTCATTTATTCAAAATGAGAAACATATACATGAACTTATTTTGTCTAACGCTTCAAAATGACTGTTTCTGTTCCTCCTGTACGAATTCCGCATTGTCACGACGAAGCTATAGCCTAGGAGATAGGCTGGCAAGAGGCGAATTCTCAGAATCCAGAACGTTCCCTCTATCATAAAATAAAATATAGGAAGTTTTCGAGGATTTCAAAGTGCAGGAGTCTTCAGAGATGGTGCCTGAGTGACAAAACAATTATTGAACTTCTTTGGCGAAGATGTAATAGTGTCCAAAATCTACGCTGGGCCCGCAGTGGGTTACCGCCGTATGAAGCTCATACCGACAATTGCACTTCGTGATATGCTTGTCTAGAGACACTAGGCCAGTAGATATAGACAATCAATCAACATTAATTCCAAAAGTTTTCAAACTTCAATGGTATGTTAGTGCAACATTGTTTTAATTGCAAAAAACGTTTCCATGCTTTATTATTGCACTGAAAATTGCAAAAGTTCTGCAAACTAGGCATACCTATAGTAATGGTGTTTTACAACATGCATTGAGTTTGCAACCTTGTTTTTTGTCATTTGTTTATGTTTTTCATGTGATTTGTTTACAAAAATTACAAAAGTTCTGCAAGTGAACGGAAAAAAAGTTAAAAATATTCACGTACATTTACAACTATTTCTGAAAAACGCATCATTTATTTATTGAACTTTTTCATTGACGCTCCCATTTTCGATACAAACAAGCATTGAAATAATCACAAACGTTTTTTATTGTGGTTGCAAATAAAGAGAATATCAGTCTTAGTGGATATGTAACGGTTGCCCTCATACGAAAAACGGAACCTATTTATCCACCAATCATTTTTTTTTTTTACATTCTTAGAACTTCTGAAATAATTGCAAAAGTTATGCAAATTGCAATACTATTACCACTAATATTCCACGTGACGCAAGAGATTTGCAACCGTCATTTTTCAACGGAAATTTTTTTTTTGTACAATTGATTTGTTTTTTTTTATAATTTGGATATAAATTGCAAACATTGTGCAGATAGGTTTGAGATATATATCAGACCGACATATCTACAGTGGTCCAGTTGAATACTTGATTATCCATCGCGTATATCTGTTATATTTTGTACTGGTTGATTGAAATTGCATCCCAAGAATAATACGGTTACCTAGTTAACCATTGAAAAATTTGAAACTAATTATTGATCTCGGAAGTAATTCACTGTTTTCGATTAATCAGCGAAATAAATTTAATCTAATATTTTGGAATGCAACAATCGAAAGAATAAAAATTTTTGCTAAATTCTGCTAAAAGACTATTGGAAGACATTAATTTTTAGCATTAGAAATGACATTCAATCATTCTTCATTTAAAATTTTCACTTGTCACAACATGACTTTATAGACGAAATTTTAAAATGAATAATCGATGCTCTATGGAACTAAGAATATCAAAACGTTATCGATTGTATATTTCGAAAGTACATAATTTTCATCATCAAACAGAAACGTTGCTGAAAAATAAAAATTTGTGAAATCGATATTACATCCCAAATTTAATTTTTACGGGTAGGTATGTATTTCTTGAATTCAATAAAATTATATTTCACGTTTCCACTCGACTTTCTCATGTGGTTTCCAAATGAAAAATTCTATTGAATCCGAATGGAGGACTGAAATGTAATCGACATGTATGAATCATTCTCTTGATTTATAAAAAAATTAAAATAAAGAGGGAAAACATGTTGGTAGGCAATTCTACTTCAGTTGTAGCTCCAGGACTATTAGATGAATGTGCATTGTTTTTGGTTAGTTCATAAATTGCAAACATTGTCCAAATAGGTTTGAGATATATATCAGACCGACATATCTACAGTGGTCCAGTTGAATACTTTATTATCCATCGCGTATATCTGTTATATTTTGTACTGGTTGATTGAAATTGCATCCCAAGAATAATACGGTTACGTAGTTAACCATTGAAAAATTTGAAACTAATTATTGATCTCGGAAGTAATTCACTATTTTCGATTAATCAGCGAAATAAATTTAATCTAATATTTTGGAATGCAACAATCGAAAGAATAAAAATTTTTGCTAAATTCTGCCAAAAGACTGTTGGAAGACATTAATTTTATTGCATTAGAAATGACATTCAATCATTCTTCATTTAAAATTTTCACTTGTCACAATATGACTTTATGGACGAAATTTTAAAATGAATAATCGATGCTCTATGGAACTAAGAATATCAAAACGTTATCGATTGTATATTTCAAAAGTACATAATTTTCATCATCAAACAGAAACGTTGCTGAAAAATAAAAATTTGTGAAATCGATATTACATCCCAAATTCAATTTTTACGGGTAGGTATGTATTTCTTGAATTCAATAAAATTATATTTCACGTTTCCACTCGACTTTCTTATGTGGTTTCACATGAAAAATTCTATTGAATCCGAATGGAGGACTGAAATGTAATCGACATGTATGAATCATTTTCTTGATTTATAAAAAAATTAAAATAAAGAGGGAAAAACATGTTGGTAGGCAATTCTACTTCAGTTGTAGCTCCAGGAATATTAGATGAATGTGCCTTGTTTTTGGTTAGTTCAATAGTTGTCTGTCATAAAAATACAAGTGTCAGTCTTCTGTTATTCTGGTGATAAATCATGTTTCTAAACTGCTGTGCATTCATTACAGAACAATGTGACGTAACACAGTTGTAGGTTAATTGTACTAATGCACAACTATACGAATGTTTTTTTAATCTCAATATTTCCTGCATTTTTTATTGAATCAAGAAAATTATGAAAACGTGTCGAGAGATTCTCGATTTTCCATCAAACGTACTCGTACGTATTCTTTTATGCAAATTCCTAATTGTAATATGATGTTTTGCATTCATATCTGAAACGTTAGCTCTTAACCAACCGTTGACGAGCTTCTTTTTGGTCGATAGTTTACTTGGTATCACAATGAATGTCATTTATTAGGCATATAAAAATCTTTATTGTTCAGATAACACAGGTGTTGCAAAAATTAATCTTTTTTTAATTCCTAATGTTCCGCATTGTAAGATATTTTGCAAATTATTATTCTGCCACCAATTGGTTGAATGAGTCGTCTGCCCGATTCGCAAAACTTTTGCTATTTTTGGTAGAGTACAAATACCAAAATATTTTTCTTCTGATTTTACCCTCATTTCCGTGTTATAGACGAGTTTGCAAATTAATGAAAACATTCTGCGTCAGGAGATCTCTACTTGCAACCATTATTTGAAACTTTTGTAATCATTTCGATACTTAAATAAAAAAAAACAATTTAATAAAAAAATTTTTTTTTCGTTTGACGCAAGAGGTTGCAAATTGAAACTCTTGTCAAAAACATTATCTTAGTTGATTTTTCGAATTTGCAGAACTTTTGGAAATTTTCATCGAAAAATTAGGACTAACAACAATTTTTTTTTCGATAAAACAGACATTTCCGTTTTGTATGAGTGGTTGCAAATTAATCAGAGGATGTAAATTGCAATTTCGCAGAACTTCGAAACGGACTGTTTTTCAGAGTGGTTGAAAAGTTGAAGTTGCATTTCCCTGTAAACGTCTACTCTCTCGCACTCTACAAAGATAGGTGCACAAACATTCTGTACGAATACCATAAATACTACTCTCCTGTTCGTGAAGTTTGTCGAGCAGGTAGGTACCCGAGCTATCGTTCTGGTAAAAAACTGGAGACTGTATTGAATTAAGTATATCGAACGAATACTTCCTAGAAAAATTCAGTGGAACAGAAAGCTCTTGTAGCTTCAGAAATAGTTTCGATTTTTTCCTATCGTGCAATGAAAGCTCGTTTGTGAAAGTTTTTACTAAAAATGACATTGCAAGACATATTTGTTTTTTCGAATAAAGCCGGTTTGAATTTAGCATTTGGCTTCATGAACAATTCATCGAATTCTCTGATTTTTAGTAAAGTTCCAAAATATGAAGCAGCATAAACTCTTTGTATGGCGATACTGATTTGCTGGATCGAAAATGAAGTAGCCCTGCTTGTTTGATTCTTTCGATATTCTATTCACAATTTCACCGATGAATTTCAAAATTTATCTGTTGTAGTAATTGTCCATATCAAAATCTAATCCGTACATGAATCGTAAACATAAATCCACCCCAATTTTAATATTAAAACTCCCAACAATTTCAACCGTAATATCAGTAATGACTCTCCATCTAATTTAAAAAATATACCGTTTGATGTTCAAATGGAACTACGATCCAAATGACCTAATATCGAATTGTTTTCAAATTTTAATAAACTGTGTTATTCCGCTTCGATATTCACTCCAATAATCGTTATCCATATGAATCTCTATGGTGTAATTGAACGTTCATGGATGAAAAATGGAAATCAATTACTTTTGATCACACCATATATTAATTAATTCAGGAAGCAGATAATCTCTATAAATAAAATAATATAATATAACGTAAAACAAATTTCTTGGAAATATGTGAGTGAAGGATGGCAAAGAAATTAGTTTGTCCCGTTTGGTTATGGCGTTCAAAAATCAGTCTTTCTCCGAAAAAAAAAAACTTTTTGTTTTTTGAATGGATGTACCAAAAAATACCCAAAGAAAAAAATTATCAAAACAACAAGCGTATATAAAAACTGTATTTTGCTTGGATTTTTGGTAAACTTGTAGCTCAGTCAAATGACATCACGAGGGATATTTGCCATGAGACCAATCCCATGAAACTACGAGAACAAGGACTTCATGTGAAATCGAATTGTTGAAACTCGTCAACAACATAACGAATTGTCAGCAGATCCCAATCAAGATCAAAAACGTCAAAATTAAAAAACTAGAATATTGTGGCTGTCCAAAAATGTGGTACGAATATTTTACTTCACAATTGTTTCAGAACTGAATTCAAAATGTCAATTGTAAATATTGCTAGTTATCATGACTTCAATGAAAGGCTCAAAATTGTTGAACTACCAAATTAAGAAGTAGGAAAATACCCGAATATTGACATTGACAATTCATTCTATTAATAACAGGAATATATATATATATATATATATATATATATATATCTATATATATATATATATATACATATATATATATATATATATTTATATATAAATATATAATATATATATATATGATGTATTTTTTCATTCATTTCAGGTCACTGAACGTGTATCTATTTCCAAAGAAATAGTAAAATGGTTCACTAAGGTAAAATATATTAATTTTTTTTCCACAAATGGACCAAACAGAAAAACAAAACTTTCTCAGAGTGATTTGGACCAATCCCAATTGAGAAAATTGATAATTATTCTGAGAAATATATACCAACTTTGAAAAATCTACCATAAATTTTTTAGTTAATTTGGATATCAGGGAAGTAAAGAATCACTCCTTGTAGAAATTCTTGAAATAGGGTTCCGCTGGAAAAAAAAAATTATAAGAATATTTTAGTAGAACTCATTCTCCAACATATATTAGACTGGAATTTTGACAAGAGATAAAAATCTGGGATGGATATATAATACATATACACAAATGTATGGAGAGACATTAATTTTTTATCGGAGTATTTTGTGGTTGTCGATAACTTCTCCGTGAAAAAATCGAATAATCGTCTTTACGATAGTTGTGATAGGAACAATTCCTGTTAGCAAATTGGAAGAAACTATCATATCTGAAGGAAACGCTTAATCTAAGGTTACAGTTAACAGTGGGTTGTAAAATATATAATCAACGGAAACGCCGTGGGATTGAAACCTTAGTGTCCCAGCAAAAACATCAATCTTAATGTTCTGGTGAATAGAAAACTTTTCTCAAATTTTCCGAAAAAATTTAAGAGTTTCTCTCAGTACATGGCAAAATGATGTATCATTTATAATATGAAGAGTCACCCATAATACTAGTCCCAAAAGGGAAGTCATTACATAAATAGGAGAAAAAAAAAGAATTTCAAACTTATTCTATTTACTCAAATGTAATCTTAGAGGTAATATCATAAGTGCTAGGGGTTTTATCGCTAAATTTTTTTTGAAACTTTCGAGACACCATTTTGCCTGGGAATTTAACTGAGTGCGATTTGCGGCCTTATTATCTGATTGAACCACGAAAGCGAAGCTTGAGTGGTTTAATCTTTGATAATAAGGCCGCACATTGCACGAGTTAAATTTCCTAGAAACAAAACGCTTGAGGGAAAATTTTAAAAAAATTGCGATAAAATCCTCTATCACGAATTGTATTTGATGAAAATATTTCCCGAATCACATTTGAAACTGGATAAAATTATTATTATATTTGAATTTTCAACGTAAATGCTTCGTTTTACAGACTCATTCATTTACAATGATCATTCTCCGCTCGTGAACTTGCCCAAAAACATAAGATATATATAATTTTTCCACTATCAAATATGTTTGTATCAGAAACCGATTGAAAAAAAACTCCTGGATATGGAAACAAGAAAAAAAAAATTTTTGACGGTGGTCGGATTCGAACCCCGGTCGCTTTTTTCGTATCCTGCTCCTTAGCTAACTAGGCCATCTTGGCTTTGTTATGAGTATAATTTTGAGTGTTTGTTCAATTTATACAAATACTAATTCAGTTTTTTGTGATTTGTGCTATTTTGAGATTTTTATGAAGTTGTTATTCATTTTAAAGTTCGTCATGAAATATTTCTAACTCCGCGTAACAGTCTGGTTACCTACTCACTACTTCACAACACCCATTGATTGTATGAGATTATGGGAGTTATATGATTCACAGCCTTACTTGGCTCATTTAACAGTCTGAAGAGATGAAAAAAAATGGCTTTTCGTTTTTTGCCAGTATTCAAAAAAAAATTCTTAAAGAGAAGGAAATTTCTAATAAAAAACTTCGAGCTCCCGGAACTCTATCTCCATTATTTATAATTTTAATTTAACGCTAAAAATGGGTCTTCGAGCGACATTCTTAGGTTGCGCGCGCGGCGTCAAAAGCGAGTACGACACACTAATTAATTTATTTAAAGTATTAAATATATTTTTTTTTTATTTGAAATAATTATGGTGTATGAGGAACACTATGAATTTTTTTTTTTTTTATAATTTTAAAATTTTTCCTTATAGATCATTTTTAAAATACATACCCAATAAGATCACGCCATAAGAGTTAAAAAAATAGTCATACTTTGTTTATAATAATTTTTGTACTTGAACAAAAAAAAAAAATCAAGTTATGTAATTGAAAAAAAATTTTTTTTCTATTTCATCTTTAATTTTTTTAAAAAATAATTTTAAAACATTTTTTCCACAACTTCATTATATTACAAGTTTTATGATTTTTGAAAAAAAAAATTTTCCTCAATAACAATTTTTAATTGTTTATAATCGTTTTTTTATATTTCTATTGTTCAAATAATTAGTTAAGAATTTTCTTTTTCTAAAAATCATAATTAACAGTCCTCTATGGAGTAACAAAAAACAATTTTTTTTTATCAACAATTCCATTGTTTATTAACTTTTTTAGATTTTTTTTCTGAAACTTCTGAGATTTACAAAAACAACCATATACAAAAAAGTATAGAAAAAAAAAATTCCCAATTTTTCCCAATTCCAATTCCCAAAGTACAATAAAAAATTGGAATATTTTTTTTTCTATACTTTGTTATATATGGTTGTCTCTGTAAATTTTGGAAGTTTCAGAAAAAACATCTATAAAAATTCATTTATAACGAATTGGTAAGTTATTAAACAATGGAATTATTGATAAAAAAATTTGTTTTTTTGTTACTTCATAGAGGACTGTCAATTATGATTTTTAGAAAAAAAATAATTTCTCAACTAATTATTTGAACAATAGAAATATAAAAGACACGATTATAAACAAATAAAAATTGTTATTGGGATTTTTTTTTTCAAAAATCATAATATTTGTAATATAATGAAGTTGTAAAAAATTTTTTTTCAAAAATATTGAAATAATTAATTTGTTAAAAAAAAAATTATCAACAAATGGCGGGATTTTTTTTTGCGAATCAATTCATATCTTGTATTAATAAAAAAACGATAATATGATGATTGAGAAAAAAAAAAATTTTAAACAACATTACTTGAATTTTTTTGTTTTTGTTCAAGTACAAAAATTATTATAAACAAAGTATGAATATTTTTCAAATTTTTCTGGCCTGATCTTGTTGAGTATGTATATAAGAAAGGCTCTACGGAGCGAAAAATTTTTACGACAATTATTTAAACATTTTTTTTCATTTACAATTAAGACAGAATTTCGAGAAAATTTTGTTAGTTAACAATCGTTTAACTTGTTTAAAAATCAACATTAGGTAAAATTTTCAACGGGAATAAATTATTCATAGTGTTCCAAATACAACATGATTTTTTCAAATTTAAAAAACATATATAATACCTTAAATAAATTAATTAATGTGTTGTACTCGCTTTTGGCACCGCGCGCGCAACCTAAAAATGTCGCTTGGAGACCCATTTTCAGCGTTAAATTGAAATTATAAATAATGGAGATAGAGTTCCAAAAGCGCAAAATTTCTTTCGAAAATTTCCTCCTCTTTCAGATTCTTATTTTAAAATTTCTTAAATATCAATAGTTCATGAAATATTGGCAAAAAACGAAATGCCATTTTTATTTCTACTTCAATTGTTTATAACTTTTGCAATTTTTTATGTGCTAATACCCGCTTCTGGCACATTTTCCTAGGCGTTATTCCGGATCCAATGAGCTATCACACA
Organism: Gonioctena quinquepunctata; assembly: GCA_018342105.1. Lineage (NCBI taxonomy): Eukaryota > Metazoa > Arthropoda > Insecta > Coleoptera > Chrysomelidae > Gonioctena > Gonioctena quinquepunctata. The sequence goes on from JAFIRS010003402.1 coordinate 125,221, forward strand.
TAATTTTAAGAGCAGTATCTCTATTTTAGACCATTTTCGACTTGTCGAGTAGACTAATTTATAAACAAAATTACTCACGAAGATCATTTTCATTTTCACTGTCGTCATCCAAATTCATTATAAACTTTTCCTTGTGAATTTTTTCTATATCCATATATGACTTTTCCACCATTTTAATATGGGAAACACACTTGGCCCAGCTGCTATCAGGAATGTTTGCAGTTTCTGTACCACAGTTGAACTCCAGGTTGGAGAAGTATTATTTCTTCGAACTGCTGACTTAAGCTGATGCCATATATGTTCAATTGGGTTGAACATACAGTGATAAGGAGGAAGTCTGAGCACCGTATGTCCGAAGCTTTCAGCCAATGAATCACAAAAATATTCCTTTTTTATCGAATAACTTCTAGTAACTGTTTTTCTTTGTGTACTTTTCCTCATAGTACATATCATTATTTAACATATATTCTTGAATAGTGGCTTTGGTATCATTTGAACATGGTGCTTTATCTAGTCCTCGACTGTGGTATGAGTTTATTTTGGAACCAGTCCTCAAATAATTCGACTGTAGTATCATCGTGATAATCGACTAAAGAGTCCTAAATATTATTTGGCGATAAAGACAACGATTTGGTATAAAACCATTTATTAAAAATGTTAAAGGTGTCTTATAAATACAAAACCTGAAATTTTACTCTGTTTCAGATTTTCCAGAATTTACTCAAGGGATAAGGGTTTGGACTGTATTAATCTACCGGGTGTCAACGAATATATTAGGCAAGTCATAACTTCTAGAACAATAGGTGTATCAAAATGAGATTTGATATAGGTAAATGGTATGTGAAGAGGAAAGTTTTCGCATAATTTTCACTTCCCGGTCACTTTCGGTTTGGAATTTTCAAATGGAACACCCTAAATATTGTAAATTTTTTGGATTTCTGAGACAATTCTGAATCAGAATGTGACAATTCAAGAAGTTTTTACTCCTACTTGATTTTTTCAGACTCACTTTCAATATTGCATCTAGGTGGCCATGATCGGACATAAACTAATCTGAGGACCTCCGAAAAAAGGATTTTTTGACTAATCTAACGATAGGGAAATCTAGGGCAAAACGGGGTACGGGGGCATAACGGGGTGCCATTTTTCGTGAATTCCGTTCGAATTAACCCGCCAAATCTCAGACGCATTATTTCCCACTACCAATACCCTCCACTGCAATAGACGCAGCATGAATCGGGCGAACGTTAGTTTGACCTTGTCCGGCATAGAGTTATAAACGCCGTACGTTGTGAAACTGGATCATATATTTCCTTGAGGTACGTACATTTTTCGAAAAGTTATTGACGTTTTATTTATGCTATATCGTTATTGCCTTTATATAGTCTACCTTATCAAACGCATGGCTTCAAAAACACTTTTACACTGATTTTTTTCTTCTTTTATTTGAGCACGTGTTTTTGGGGCAAAAGGGGCTTTTGATGATGAGGCATAACGGGGTCCCGTTTTACCCCGTCCTTGGACTTATCATGTTTTCCTATTGGTTTCAGATGGTACGAAAATACGCAAGAAAGACAACTTGTCAAAATTGGTCTAAAAAGTCAATGAAAGGAGCAGTACAGGCGATTACTGAAGGTACCATGGGTTATAAAAAAGCCGCGCAGCAATTTAAGGTGCCTCAAACCACATTAGAACGTTATGGTGCAAAAGCAAAAAGAGAAGCGCCAGAAATGTGTTTGCTTACAAGTATTATCGATAAGTATCAACTAACTGCAGAGAAGATTTTCAATTGTGATGAGACAGGTATCACTGTAAATCCAAAGGGACATTCGAGGATATCAGCACTTAAAGGAAAACGCCAAGTAGGGGTTCTCACTTCTGCAGAGAGGGGAGAAACCGTGACTGCTGAAATTTGTTGCTCAGCTTTGAGAAGTTATGTTCCTCCTTGCCTCATTTTTCCCAGAAGAAGAAAACGCCCTGAATTTGAAATTGGGTTTCCACATGGTTCTATGGTTGAAACAAGTGATTCTGGTTGGGTGACTGGAGATATTTTTCCCAGATGGTTTTAAAAATTTGTCCAATTTTCCAGGGCTTCAAAAGATAACGCCGTACTTTTAATTTGTGATGACCATGCCAGTCATACAGAAAATCTTGACCTTATTAATTATGCCCGAGAAAATGGAGTGATTCTGCTTTGTTTACCACCGCATTGTTCGCACAAGTTGCAACCTCCGGACGTCGGCTTTATGAAACCTCTCAGCAACTACTACGAAAATGAAGTAAGACTATGGCTACGAAGTAATCCCGGAAAAGTCGTAACACTTTGGCAACTTTCGACTCTTTTTGGCGCTGCCTATGTTAACGCAGCAAACAATGAAAAATGCTATGAGTGCTTTCAAAACAACTGGAATTTGGCCACCGAATGAACATGTTTTTGAAGGAAGTGACTTTTCACCAGCTTCTACGACAGATATCCCTTTAGACGATGAAGGCAATGAACAGCAATCCTCAGGAGAAAATGCCCAACAATGATTCTTCGCCATTACCACAATGTTCGTGGATGCCTGATGCCCCTCCAACTCGTGAAAAAACACCGAATAAGGTAGTTCTACAAGAGCCAAATATATTTCCTCTTGCATCGCCGCAAGATTTGCAGGCAATTCCTAAAATTACTTCTGTTGCAAAACGCCCTCAGCGAAAACGAGGAAAAACAGCAATTTTAACATCCACTCCTAACAAAATGGAATTGGAAATATCTATGCAAGAAAAAAATGAGAAAGCTAATGGTGTCAAAAAAAAGGGGGTGTAGGGAAAAAGAAAAATGCAGTTCCTAACTTAACAAAAAAAGCAGTATTGAAAGACAAAAATAATGAAGATTCCTCAAGAGACGAAGACGATGCGATATGTCTTTATTGCAAAGAATTTTATAGTACTTCCACCAAAGGATGGATTTCATGTTGTCTTTGTCACGAATGGGCTCATAATTCCGGCGCCGGTATTGACAGCGATGACTATGAGACTACGTTCCGATGTGAATTTTGTTCCTAGCTAACTTTGTATATCATATATTATATAACTAAGAGTTTTTATATTAATAAATTATTTTCGTTCACCTACACGTACCTCATATACTAAACCCATTTTACCCCAGATACAATTCCCATTTTGCCCCGTATACGGGGCAAAACGGGGAAAAGCCTGATTTTTAAAAAATACATAAAAAACTACGTGAAAATTTCAAGTTGGTTATTTAGTTGTTTAAAGTCTGAAGGTAATAAATTCAAAATGGCACAGTTAAGTTAATTCGTTTTATAAAAAAATCAGGTTTTAAAGTTAGGTACCCCGTTTTGCCCTAGATTCCCCTACTTATTCATTTGCGATTGGATTAAGAATAAATTAAATATTACTAAGGAAAAAACTGGATAATAATTTATTCAATTTTGTCATGTGTGCCATGGATAGCCATGATGCATATTATTTTGCAGTTATTTTCAACAAGTCTTCTTTGGAAAAAATCAGTGACAAGCTTTATGAACAGACAGTAAAAATTTCTTAATTTTCGTTCAATTTCAGTTCAATTTTCCTTCAAAATAATGTAAACTCGAAGTGAAAAAATGGTTATGTTATTAATATTTGGAATGCTGCTGAGTTGTATGCTCAGAGATATCCCAATCGGCAACATACAGCCCTCAGTATTTTCCGTATGTTGAGACTCGTACTAGGCAAGAAGGAAATCGAGAGGCGGAACAGAGGTATCATAAATGAAGAAACTGAGTTTAACGTTCTTGCTATGGTTGAGGTTGATTAAACATTTTATTTAAGATAAATTAGTCAAGAAATGCAGATAAGTCACGGATCAGCAAGAAAAATACTGAAAAAGCTCGGATATCTTGCATTTAAATATCAGTCACATCAACATTGGTATGCTGACGATGGCGTTAGACGAGTTGTGTTTTGTGATTGGCTGCTTCAAAATCATAGAGTTAACCCAAATTTTATCAACTTCATTCTTTTTTCCGACGATTCACGATTCACAAATAATGTTATGTTCAATAAGCAAAATACTTGGTACTGGGCCCAACAAAATTAACATGCAATGAGAGAGGGCAATTTTCAAGAAAGGTTTGGCGTCAATGTCTGGGCTGGTATCATTGAAAACAGAATAATTGGACCAGTCAACAGGGGTTAGATACTTAGGTTTTCTTCAAAATAAAATCGAGGATCATCTTAATAATCTACCTTTAGCAGTTTTACGGCGAATTTACTTCCAACAAGATGGATCACACCCCCATAATGTCAGAGTTCTTAATCACTCAATAGAGCATTTTAATAATCAAGTTATTGCAACCAATCTAAGTGATTAATAATAATAATAACTTTATTGTCCCAAGAAACATCACATGTTTATGGTTAGGGACTAAACTTGTTATATGGTAAGAAAAAAATACATATATACATCATGGAAGTAGTCGAAAACGAATTGTGGATTGCCATAAATTCACAATAGTTCGAGAAAGTATATATACCAAGGTGTAACCAAATGAGCATTTTCAATTATTTTGATGTGTAAATAGAAAAAAAATAAAAAAATAAAAAATGGTCCAGTACGGTGGCCTGCCCGCTCACCAGATCTTAGTGCTCGATTTCCTTATTTGGGGATATGTTAGAGAAAAACTTCACTATGCAACAGTCTCAGCTAGTCTTGAAATATCAGAACAAAGAATTCTACCGCATTTAGAAGTATAACGCCTCGAATGTGTCTTGAACAAGGAGGAATGCACTTTAATAATTCACTACCGTGAAAGTAAATGAATTATTATCACACTTGACGAAAGTGAATAAATTATTATCCAGTATTTTCCTTAGTAATATTTAATTTATGTTCTTATTTTCAATCCAATCGCAAATGGATTAGCATCGTTAGATTCTTCAAAAAATCCTTTTCTCGGAAAGTGCATGTCAAAAAATTGTCGCCATTTGAAAAATAATAAGTAGACACGAAAGAAAATGTAATTTTGCCAACTTGTCTTATTCCTATCCATCATACTAGTCACTGAAACTTTGCGATTGTAATATTCTGACATCACCTGAGGTCCTCAGACTAGTTTACGTCCGATCATGGACACTTAAATGAATATTAAAAGTAACTATAAAAAAACAAGTAGGCCTAAAAAGTCACATTCTGATCCAGAATTGTCTCAGAAATCTGAAAATGTTACAATATACAGGAGTTCCATCTGAAAATTCAAAACCGGAGCCATTTCCAGTGGAACCAGAAGTGACCGGAAAGTGATAAATATGCGGAAACTCCTCTCCACATACCATTTACCTGTACCAAATCCCATTTTGATACATCCAATATTCTAGAAGCTATGACTTGTCTAATAGATTCGTTGACACTCGGTATAAAGTCCTTATTGTATCTTTACATTATGCTTTATATCATGTGTACCTACTTTGAAAAATAACTGAAAAATTCATCGGAGGAACCATTGAATTCCCAAGATGCCCCGATGATCCAAAATCCTGTGCGTGCTCACCCCAAGATTTTCTCTCTAGGGACGGAGGAGTTATAGGAATGATATTGTTATTCAGAACGTAGTATATATATTATTTGGAGCGTAGAATATATTAACTGCTGAAACGATACTTTTGAGATAAGCAGCTGATCTACTTTCGAATGTATTTCATTGCTCGCTTTTGTTTCAAATCTACTACAACGTGATCGGAACATAACCCAAGTAAAGGTGATAGTGCGTTTCGAAAGTGACTCCCGCAGCAGCATACACTACTAGAGATCATTAGGAGAACGCCATTGAGGAGACCATAGTCATAGCCCGCACTTCGGAGGTCTTGGTTATCAATTTTTTCATGATCTGTTCAACTGTCACTATTATCATATTGTCCCTCTCAACTGCATAAAAATTACAGTTCACTTATCTCTTGAGTTTGAGATTTTCTTATAAAAATTGCACGCATACAGAACATTGGTCATAGTGAAATCATTTCCACAAAGAGACACACCAAGCTGTTTGCTCCGTTTTCCAAACTTGTGGTTTTTCAAGGTAATTTCCAGTTCCGAATACTCAACTCGTATGATATGTATAATAGTATATTATGCAATGAGCACAAAATGATGCCCATTTTGCACGAGTATGAAATTCATACGAGTGCAAAATGGCCATTTTGTTGGGAGTTGCATACTATATTTTTCTATAGACAACATATCGTTCACGTTTAATACATGAATACGTTGCAAAAACTTTGAAAGAAATAAACTGATGATATTTCATTACTCCGAATTCGCCGCTAATGGGCTTTCTATCAGAATCAAAATATAAATTGAAGAAATATGTAAATATTTTCTTTATTGCTATTTCTAATAGGTACACAGAAATAGAAGCCTATGAATGTATGTACGTATCTAATTGAAGTTGAATGTGCAATTATCAAATATCATATTTGGAGAACTTGATTGCTGAATACATAATTCTTTTCGAAATTGATAATTTGTCGACGATGAAGTAGACGGCTTCTCGCGATTTTCCATTTCTAAATTCGTTGGCATGCCTGATGGTATGTTCTGTATTGCATTTGCAATTTTATTTGCTATGTCAAGCTTACTTTCCTTCGAGTCATCAATATATCCCTCAGCGACTGTAGTAGATTTCCAGCCACCGTGGCGTTTTAACGTGGTTATGTCACCTCCAGCATCAACAAGAATTGTTGCGGAGGATCGGCGAAAGCAGTGCCTAGTATATAATTTGTAATGTGGCAATTTTAAATACTTGGCAATGTCTTTTCCCATAGCTCCAAACTTATTCAGACCTATTCTCTGAATGGTACACTATCGTTTTTGATAATTAATGAAAAACCATAGACCATTAGCATTTTGAGGGCGAAGATTTGCGTATTTTTTATAAATTTTGTAGAATTTGCCAGTTACAGTAAAATTTCGTACTATTTTGGTTTTACTGTCTGGTATTGTTACTAAAACAGCTGAACCAAGATCATTGAAATGAGTAATTTTCATTGGATGTAATTCATGTCTTCTACATGCACCCATTACTCCCATAACTAATGCAACCTACAATGTAAATTAGTTCACTTAAACATATTTTTCATCAAATGGAAATATAAAACTTACTTTTGTTGCCAAATATATTTCATCTGGAGCCTGTTCGATGAAATTATCGATGTCATTTGCTGTAAAGATCTTTGACTTTTTGGGTTTGTAGCCGTTAGACTGCCGCTTGAGGAATGCTTTGAGTTTCAAATATTTGGCCATATCTATATCATTATAGATACTAAGAGTCGTTCTCAGCATTGAGAAGTGTGACCACAAAGTGAAACTTTTAAATTTTTTGGCTAAGTCGCCAAAATAAGCCATTAAAACGTTCTCGGAAAACGATTTTGTCTTTTGATTTACCTTCCATTCCAAAAAAGGTTATAAGCGCGTTGATACATTCTCTTTGACGTTTCCGGTAATAAGTAAATTCAGTGTTGTTACCTTCGCTGCTTCTATTATGTTCGGAAGTGTCAAATCCAAGTCAATATCACTATTAGTTTCCATTTTAATTAATAGTTTCTATAGAAAACAACTATGAAATTACTCGTTACCTACTGAAACTTTGACAGAAACGATCTGCTGACATTTCATCAATTTGTCGCTGGACGTCATAATTTGACGAGCTACGTCGTGATTTTAGGGTGAACCTAGAACTAACACGAAATATTCCATTCCGCATTTGTTGCTTAGCAACTTGCTTAGCAACCGATGCAAAAATGAAATTCTGTACAAAATGTGCTTGTTTATGATTGAAGTTACGGTTATAAAATGAACATTTATCGAGGTTGTCGTAGAAAATAGTATATTATGCAATGAGCGCAAAATGATGCCCATTTTGCACGAGTATGAAATTTGCAGCACGAGCCGAAAGCAAGTGCTGCAATTCATACGAGTGCAAAATGGCCATTTTGTTGCGAGTTGCATACTATACTTTTTCTATGACAACATATCGTTCACGTTTAATACATGCATACAATACATAATACAGTATATAATTCGTAATTTGTCAATTTTAAATACTTGGCAATGTCTTTTCCCATAGCTCCAAACCTATTCAGACCTATTCTCTGAATGGTACACTTTCCTTTTTGATAATTAATGAAGAACCTCAGACCATTAGCATTTTGAGGGCGAAGATTTGCGTATTTTTTATAAATTTCGTAGAATTTGCCAGTTACAGTAAAATTTCGTACTATTTTAGTTTTACTGTCTGGTATTATTACTAAAACAGCTGAACCAAGATCATCGAAATGAGTAATTTTCATTTGATGTAATTCATGTCTTATACGTGCACCCATTACTCCCATAACTAATGCAACCTACAATGTAAATTAGTTTACTTAAACATATTTTTCATCAAATGGAAATATAAAACTTACTTTTGTTGCCAAATATATTTCATCTGGAGCCTGTTCAATGAAATTATCGATGTCATTTGCTGTAAAGATCTTTGACTTTTTGGGTTTGTAGCCGTTAGACTGCCGCTTGAGGAATGCTTTCAGTTTCAAATATTTGGCAATATCTATATCATTATAGATACTAAGAGTCGTTCTCAGCATTGAGAAGTGTGACCACAAAGTGGAACTTTTGGATTTTTTGGCTACGTCGCCAAAATAAGCCATTAAAACGTTCTCGGAAAACGATTTTGTCTTTGATCTACCTTCCATTCCAAAAAAAGGTTATAAGCCCGTTGATACATACTCTTCGACGTTTCCGGTAATGAATTCAGTGTTACCTTCGCTGCTTCTATTATGTTCGGAGGTGTCAAATCTAAGTCAATATCACTATCAGTTTTCATTTTAATTAATAGTTTTTATAGAAAACAACTATGGAATTACTCGTTACCTACTAAAACTTTGACAGAAACGATCTGCTGACATTTCATCAATTTGTCGCTGGACGTCATAATTTGACAAGCCGTAGTCGTCGTGATTTTGGAGTGAACCTAGACCTAACACGAAATATTCCATTTCACATTTGTTGCTTAGGAACTTGCCTATCAACCGATGCAAAAATGAAATTCTGTACAAAATGTGCTTGTTTGTGATTGAAGTTACGGTTATAATAGTATATTATGCAATGAGCACAAAATGATGCCCATTTTGCACGAGTATGAAATTTGCAGCACGAGCAAAAGGCAAGTGCTACAATTCATACGAGTGCAAAATGGCCATTTTGTTGCGAGTTGCGTACTATACTTTTTCTATGACAACATATCGTTCACGTTTGATAGATGCATACATTGCAAAAACTTTGAAAGAAATAAACTGATGATATTGCATTACCCCGAATTCGCCGCTAATGGGCTTTCTATCAGAATTAATATATAAATTGAAGAAATATGTAAATATTTTCTTTATTGCTATTTCTAATAGGTACACAGAAATAGAAGCCTATAAATGTATGTATGTATCTTATTGAAGTTGAATGTGCAATTATTGAATATTATATGTGGAGAACTTGATTGCCGAATACTTAGTTCTTTTCGAAATTGATGATTTGTCGACGTTGAAATAGACGGCTTCTCGCGATTTTCCATCTCTACATTCGTTGGTATGCCTGATGGTATGTTCTGCATTGCATTTGTAATTTTATTTGCTATGTCAAGCTTACTTTTGTTCGATTCATCAATATATCCCTCAGCGACTGTAGTAGATTTCCAGCCACCGTGGCGTTTTAACGTGGTTATGTCACCTCCAGCATCAACAAGAATTGTTGAGGAGGATCGGCGAAAGCAGTGCCCAGTATATAATTCGTAATTTGGCAATTTTAAATACTTGGCAATGTCTTTTCCCATAGCTCCAAACTTATTCAGACCTATTCTCTGAATGGTACACTTTCCTCTTTGATAATTAATGAAAAACCATAGACCATTATCATTTTGAGGGCGAAGATTCGCGTACTTTTTATAAATTTCGTAGAATTTGCCAGTTACAGTAAAATTTCCTACTATTTTGGATTTACTGTCTGGTATTGTTACTGAAACAGCTGAACCAAGATCATTGGGATGAGTAATTTTCATTTGATGTAATTCATGTCTTCTACATGCACCCATAACTAATGCAACCTACAATGTAAATTAGTTTACTTAAACATATTTCTCATCAAATGGAAATATAAAACTAACTTTTGTTGCCAAATATATTTCATCTGGAGCCTGTTTTATGAAATTATCGATGTCATTTGCTGTAAAGATCTTTGACTTTTTGGGTTTGTAGCCGTTAGACTGCCGCTTGAGGAATGCTTTGAGTTTCAAATATTTGGCAATATCTATATCATTATAGATACTAAGAGTCGTTCTCAGCATTGAGAAGTGTGACCACAAAGTGAAACTTTTAAATTTTTTGGCTAAGTCGCCAAAATAAGCCATTAAAACGTTCTCGGAAAACGATTTTGTCTTTTGATTTACCTTCCATTCCAAAAAAGGTTATAAGCGGGTTGATACATTCTCTTTGACGTTTCCGGTAATAAATTCAGTGTTGTTACCTTCGCTGCTTCTATTATGTTCGGAGGTGTCAAATCTAAGTCAATATCACTATCAGTTTCCATTTTAATTAATAGTTTCTATAGAAAACAACTATGAAATTACTCGTTACCTATCAAAACTTTGACAGAAACGATCTGCCCACATTTCATCAATTCATCGCTGGATGTCATAATTTGACAAGCGGTAATCGTCGTGATTTTAGAGTGAACCTAGACCTTACACGAAATATTCCATTTCGCATTTGTTGCTTAGGAACTTGCCTAGCAACCGATGCAAAAATGAAATTCTGTACAAAATGTGCTTGTTTATGATAGAAGTTACGGTTATAAAATGAACATTTATCGAGGTTGTCGTAGAAAAAATGAACATTTATCGGGGTTGTCGTAGAAAAAAATATTTATCATTTTATATCAACTCGTTCATCATAAAATATTTAATGATAATATATTATTTCAGTCCTTTAAAAGATAAACTAGAAGATCATAATCTTTTGAAATGTTGCACTATATATCTTTGGAAAATACTGACAAAAATTATTCAAATCTTCGTCATAGTTTAATGAAACTGCCTAGTATCACAAAAAAATGTACATACTTTTGATACAAGTATAGAAGATGAGGATATTTTACACCAGTTTGTATTCTGGAATGAAACTTAGGTATTCAAAGATGGCAATCCTGGCAAGTTTCCAACGTAAATATTCAAAAAAAGTAAAAGATTAGTGGTGCAGAATAAAACAAGTATGTAAGGAAACCATAATACACCACTGAAGATTATTTCAATTCAAAATATATGCTGTATGTGTTACTGGACATTCAGAGTGGATTTAATTTTTTGTTCGGAAACTACGAATTCTGATAACCCCCGGAAATAGAAATGACTCAAATTAATTTTCCACAGTGCTTTAGATAACAGATATTGACACAATTAGATAGTTATGGATAATTGCGAAGTATTAATGAAGCCCGAACAACAGCATCGAAGAAAGCTGATATCCAAGAATGATTATAGAGCAATAACATTCATTTTGAATATAATCTCCTGAAACTGTAATTGGTGGATTTAGTAGCAAAGTTGTTGTGAGTATACTGAAAATGAATTTATACATGATATATTTTTTTCTCAGGAATAAGCCATCGCCTGAATATAAAGCTGATACGCTTGCAGATAATCAAGTGCTTTGTCTTCCACCGCATCACAGCATATTCAATTCTATCACATATAATCCTGAATTTGATAGAGACGAGGTTCAGTCCCTCATTATCGATTCCAATTCAAATGATGATAATGATGATGTTCATTATGGTTATGATATTGAAATGACAATGACTTTGAGTCAAGTAAAAGTGAAATAAATGAAGTTAAATAAAATATTTGAATTTTCCCCATTAGTTAAATAGGTTTATATCTTCCATTGAAATTCCAAAAATTCATTGAGTACACCTTTTTCCCTCAACACAGATTTATGCTTAACAACACATATGTATCCTTTGTTTCCACCTTGTACGGAATAATTAAGAGTAGTTATGCTGCACCGGTTCTGGCCCGAAATCAGCCGTTTTCCCATGTTAATCTCCATAAGGATTTCTAAGGTCCAAGCTGGTAATTTTTGTCCAAAATCTCTCAGGGTATTCGCGTCAAGCGGCCTGCAGGTGTTCAGATCAATCGCGCCGCGTGGAAGGGTCCGTACCGCCGACCTTCGGTACCTGCTGTACTATCTGCTCTATTTATCGATAACGCACATTGAAATCAAATGCATGTTGATAGGATGTGGGTTAATTATAATGATATTC